>APFE030619746.1:0-14516 GCA_000404065.3 Pinus taeda
AATATTAGTCCCATGGGTTTAATATTATTTCCTTGGGTTCATAAACCCTTGGGGTTTTAGTATTGATCCCTTTGTTTATTATTCCTTTAGGTTTATAATATCAATCCCTTGGGTTTATTATTCCCTTAGGTTTATAATATCGATCATGGTAAACCATTATCATTCATAGCCAACCATGGTTCAATGTCACATTGTGACAGCGATTGTCTCACCATTAAAATAAATAATAATCCCTTGGGCTTTTAGTATTAATCCCTTGGGTTTATTGTTCATTGGGGTTTTAGTATTAATCCCTTGGTTTTATTGTTCATTTGGGTTTATAATATCAATCCCTTGCGTTCATTATTCTGTTTGGTTTATAATATCAATCATTGTAAACCATTGGGTTTATAATATTAGTCCCATTGCTTCAATGTTGTTGGGTTTATAGTATTAGGCCCTTAGTTTAATATTATTCCATTGGGTTCATAATCCTTTTTAGTGTTAATCCCTTGGGTTTATTATTCATTAGGGTTTTAGTATCAATCCCTTGGGTTTATTGTTCATTTGGGTTTATAGTATCAATCCCTTAGGTTCATTATTATGTTTGGTTTATAATATCAATCATTTTAAACCATTGTCAATCATGGTTGAATGTCGCATTGTGACAAGAATTGTCTCGCCATCAAAATAAACCATGTTTATTTAAGTGTTTGTGGTATTTATATTTGGGTTTGCTAATGTTGGTTTTATAATATTAGTCCCTTGGTTGAATGTCTCATTTTGACAAAGAGTGACTCACCATGAAAATAAACCATGTTTATTTTAGTGTTTGTAGTGTTTATATTTGGGTTTAACAATGTTGGGTTTATAATATTAGTCCGATGGGTTTAATATTATTTCCTTGGGTTCATAAACCCTTAGGGTTTTAGTATTGATCCCTTTGTTTATTATTCCTTTAAGTTTATAATATCAATCCCTTGGGTTTATTATTCACTTAGGTTTATAATATCGATCATTGTAAACCATTGTCAATCATAGCCAACAATGGTTCAATGTCACATTGTGACAACAATTGTCTCACCATGAAATAAATAATAATCCGTTGGCCTTTTAGTATTAATCCCTTGGGTTTATTGTTCATTGGGATTTTAGTATAAATCCCTTGGGTTTATTGTTCATTTGGGTTTATAATATCAACCCCTTGGGTTAATTATTATGTTTGGTTTATAATATCAATCATTGTAAACCATTGCCAAACATAGCCAAACATGGTCAATCATGGTTGAATGTCACATTGTGATAAGAATTGTCTCACCATCAAAGTAAACCATGTTTATTTTAGTGTTTGTAGTATTTATATTTGGGTTTACCAATGTTGGGCTTATTAAATTAGTCCCATGCTTCAATGTTGTTGGGTCTCTAGTATTAGGCCCTTTGGTTTAGTATTATTCTATAGGGTTCATAATCCCTTGGGCTTTTAGTATTAATCCCTTGGGTTTATTATTCATTGGGGTTTTAGTATTACTCCCTTGGGTTTATTGTTCATTTGTGTTTATAATATCAATCCCTTGGATTCATTATTGCATTTGGTTTATAATATAAATAATTATAAACCATTGTCAATCATAGCCAGACATGGTCAATTATGGTTGAATGTCACATTGTGACAAGAATTGTCTCACCATAAAAATAAACCATGTTTATTTTAGTGTTTGTAGTATTTATATTTGGGTTTACCAATGTTCATTTTATAATATTAGTCCCGTGATTGAATGTCACATTTTGACAAAGATTAACTCGCCATGAAAATAAACCGTGTTTATTTTAGTGTTTGTAGTGTTTATATTTGGGTTTAACAATGTTGGGTTCATAATATTAGTCCCATGGGTTTGATATTATTTCCTTGGGTTCATAAACCCTTGGGGTTTTATTATTGATCCTTTTGTTTATTATTCCTTTAGGTTTATAATATCAATCTCTTGGGATTATTATTCCCTTAGGTTTAGAATATCGATCATGGTTAACCATTGTCAATCATAGCCAACCATAGTTCAATGTCACATTCTGACAACAATTGCACCATGAAAATAAATAATAATCCCTTGGGTTTATTATTCCTTTGGGTTTATTATATCAATCCCTTGGGTTTATAATCCCTGAGCTTTTAGTATTAATCCCTTGGGTTTATTGTTCATTGGGGTTTTAGTATTAATCCCTTGGGTTTATTGCTCATTTGGGTTTATAATATCAATCCCTTGGGTTCATTATTCTATTTGGTTTATAATATCAATCATTGTAAATCATTGCCAATCATAGCCAAACATGGTCAATCATGGTTGAATGTCGCATTGTGACAAGAATTGTCTCACCATCAAAATAAACCATGTTCATTTTAGTGTTTGTATTATTTATATTTGGGTTTACCAATGTTGGGTTTATAATATTAGTCCCATGCTTCAATGTTGTTGGGTCTATAATATTTGGCCCTTTGGGTTAATATGATTCCATTGGGTTCATAATACCTTGGGCTTTTAGTATTAATCCCTTGGGTTTATTGTTCATTGGGGTTTTAGTATTAATCCCTTGGGTTTATTGTTCATTTGGGTTTATAATATCAATTCCTTGGGTTCATTATTGTGTTTGGTTTATAATATCAATCATTGTAAAACATTGTCAATCATAGCCAAACATGGTCAATCATGGTTGAATGTCACATTGTGACAAGAATTGTCTCACCATCAAAATAAAACATGTTTATTTTAGTGTTTGTGATGGCGAGAGTGCAGATGTTAAAGATAGTCTCTCCAATTTGGCTACAATCTCCTCAAAATCTGCCTCTCTTTCCCTTGTATTTTCTTTTGGCCAGTCATTACACTGATAGCTTCATTTCTTTTCAACAAGTCACAACCTTTCTAGTTTATAATCAAAGGTAACAAATTTAAGAATTTTACACAGCCTTTACAAGGGAACTATGCATCTATGATTAATCGATCTTTCAAAGGAAGGATTTACGCAACAAACTATGCAACAGCAATTCAATAGATCTTACTTTAATACAATGGTGTTTGAATACCAATGAACCAACCCCGCTGAGCTCAGACCATTCAAACAAACCGAATCGTTTATGAAATGGCAACCGCGAACAGTAATTAAAGTATAAATAATTAATGGAACGCTCTGCCAGCAGACAGCACGTTCTTTTGAGCCAATCGTTGGGAGGATCTGGTCACTACAATGAATTTACACCCTATTATGCACAAACAACCATGAAACGATGATGGAAAAAACGCAGCGCTCCAATTCTTTGACTGTAGTTCGAACTTTAAACAAATGAAGATAAAAATATCACAACGCATATGCAGCCACACACATATCTTTGTATTCGACCTCAATCGCTGGAGAATAGGCTTCGAACTCGATCGCTGGAGAATACGCTACCAAGGTATTTAATACACAATTTTATATATATCACATATCAGTTGCGCCCATGTAAAGATGCAGAGATTCTTACTTGTCAGCGACTTCAAAAAATACCCATTAACAATATATCATTCAGTTTCATTACATGAGAGAGAGAGTTTCATCAAAAAACACTGGCATTGCCTCCTCCCCTCAGCTTGGCGGCCAAGTCTTTTTTTTATTCCTATGGATAACTTTGCCTTATTACAAAAGCTAAACTTTTACATAGTAAATTAAGGTTTTTTTACAACTAGTCTAGCATGCTTTATTATCTACTTTTATGCTAAATTTAACTAGAAAAGATAGCATGCTTTATTCCCTATCTTGTTCCTAATTTTTAACTAAAAAAAACATAGAAACAACATTCAAAATGATCCCACTCCTTGCCTGTAGATTTTTTTTTTTTTTTTGGATAAATCGGAAGATTTTTCCCCTCTGAGTCACATGCTCCTGCATCAGACTCCTGAGGATAAAATTATTCATGGGCTCCTGTCCATGAGCTCGTCTACAGATTTGCCTAGTTTCTGTAGAACATCTTCTATAACCCAAGTAGCTTCAGTGATTCGCTATCCTTTCCATTTTACCAGATACTAGAAGTACTCTCTTCTCCTTGTCTTCTTATGCACCTTCTTGTCTAGAATTCTTTCTGGCTGTAAATTCTTTGTTGTGGGTAGCTGTTTTACCTGTTAATCTCTGGAGTCTCTTGATCATGTGTTGTATTATCTGTAGCTTCATTCTCATACTTATACAAGTCTGCAACATTAAAAATTGGTGATATTCCCACACCAGGTGGTAATTCAATCTCATAAGCATTTGCAGATAATTTCCTTAGTATCTTGCATGGCCCAATTTTCTTGGATTTTAACTTATTATACTCCCCTTTTGGAAATATCTCCTTTCTGAGATGTGCTAAAACTAAGTCTCCAAATTCAAAGTTCACTTCTCTTCTCCTCATGTCTGCTCTGGTTTTGTATTTGATGTTGCTATCTTGTAGCTGTTGTTTCACCTGTTCATGTATCACCTGCATTCTGGAAGCAAATTCTTCACCTTCTGCACTCCACATTTCTTCTTTTCCCAAATTTCTTAATTCAGATATTCCTCTAGGATGCATTCCATAAACAATATGGAATGTGCTCTATCCCATGCTCCTTTTTGGTGAGTCATTATATGCATACTCAACTTGTGGTAACACTTGGTCCCATTGCTTTGGATGCTCTACAGTAAGGCTCCTCAAAAGATTGCCTAAACTTCTATTCACAACTTCAGTCTATCCATCGGTTTGAGGATGATAGGCAGAATTGAAACTTAAATTAGTTGCCAGCTTCTTCCATAGTGTTCTCTAGAAATGTCCCACGAACTTTGAATCCTTGTCTGAAACAATGCTTTTGGGAATCCATGCAATCTTACAATTTCTTTAAAAAACAAGTTAGCGATATGAAAAGCATCACTAGTTTTATAGCAGGGAATAAAGTGTGCCATTTTTGAAAATCTATCCACTACAACAAAGATTGAATCATACCCTCTTTGAGTCTTCGATAATCCCAGCACAAAATCCATACTTACCATATCCAAAGGCTTATCTGGAATTAGCAATGGAATATATAATCCTGTGTTCTGGCTTCTTCCTTTTGCATACTGGCAGACTTTACAATTTCTTACATAATTCTCTACTTCAGATTTCATTTTTGGCCAAAAATAAAATCTGTTGAGTTTCTCAAAATTCTTCTCTGTACCAAAATGTCCTGCAAGTCCTCCACTATGCTTTTCTTTGATTAAATTCTCTCTCATCGAAGAGGTTGGTATGCACAGCTGATTTTTCTTAAATAACAGTCCATCCTGTAGAAAATAATCCAACCACTTGCTCCTATCTACCAAGGCTGGATTTTTACAAGCCTCAAATGCCTATTTAAAATCTGAATCATTTTCATATAATTCCTTATGAAAATAAAAACCCAACACTTGGATTTGACCTTCCTGCAACAATACATTCCTTCTACTTAAGGCATTTGCAACTTTGTTTGACTGCCCAGTTATATGCTTCAACACAAAGTGAAAACTTTGAAGATATTCTACCCATTTAGCATTTCTTTGGCTGAGCTTTGGCTACTGCATTATAAAATGCAATGCATGGTTATCTGAATATAGAATAAATTCTTTTGACATCAAATAATGCTTCCATTTCTTTAATGCCTGCACAACTACGTAAAACTCCTTATCATAAGAAGAATATTTCCTTTTTGCATCATTTAGCTTTTCACTGAAATAAGATATCGGTCTATCTTCTTGGTTTAAAACTCCTCCAATTGCTTCTATGCTGGCATCACACTTAACTTGAAAAGTTTTGTTAAAATCAGGAAGAACCAAAACAGGGTTTTCAGTTATTTTCTTCTTTAACAGCTGAAAATTTATCTCTGCTTCAGCAGTCCATTTAAATGGATTCTTATTCTTTTTTATGGTCTCGATAATAGGTGCATTAATCTTACTAAAATTCTTAATGAATTTTCTGTAAAAACTAGCAAGACCATGAAAACTCCTTACCTCACAAACACTTTTGGGTGAAGTCCATTCCACAATTGCTTTGATCTTTTCTGGATCCATCTTTAACCCTTCGGCTGAAATCACAAATCCCAAGTACACCAACTCCTCTTTTATGAATAAACATTTCTTCAGGTTCAACAATAGTTTTTCTTGTTGTAGCTTCTGCAAGACATAATTTAAATGCCTCAAGTGCTCCTCCTTGGACCTTCTATAGACTAATATATTGTCCAGATATACTATTACATTTTACCAATGAATTCTTTAAGAACTTCATTCATAAGCCTCATGAATGTACTTGGTGCATTTGACAACCTAAAAGGCATCACTCTCCATTCATATAATCCTTCATTGGTCTTAAAAGCGGTTTTCCACTCATCCCCTTCTCTTATCCTTATCTGATGATACCCACTTTTAAGATCTAGTTTTGAAAAATATTTTGCTCCAGACAAGCAATCCATTAAATCTTCTATTCTGGGTAGCGGAAATCTGTCCCTGATTGTGATCTTATTAATGGCTCTTGAATCTGTACACATTCTCCAGCGTCCATCTTTCTTTTGGCTCAGCACTGTTGGCACCGCACAAGGACTCAAGCTTTCTTTGATCAACCCCCTGTCAAGCAATTATTGCACCTGTTTCTTAACTTCTTCATTTTTTGCAGGATTCATCCTCTATGTTGCTTTGTTAGGCAGGCTTGCTCCAGGAATCAAATCTATATGATGGCTGATTCTTCGAATGGGCGGTAATTCATTAGGCAAATCATCAACAATAATATCATAATATTTCTCCAACATTTCTTTAATTTCAATGGGTAAATCAGAAACTTTAGTGGAATTCATGACTACCTTGGGCTTGCAAATTACAACAAAATTTACCTCATTTTCTTCCATCTACTTCAGATATTCCTTTCCTCCAAGTAACAAAGTTTTTGGATCAGATTTCTGTCCCAGTCCATCTCCTTCTTGCAGAGGCAGCAACGTATGATTAATACCATCCTTTCCAAACTTGTAGGTTTTTCTCTTCCCATCATGTATGGCTCCTCTGTCATATTTCCAAGGTCTTCCAAGCAATATGTGACACATGTCCATAGGCATCACATCACAAACAATTTTATCTTTGTACTTGCCCACTTGAAATTCCACTTCACACTGTTCACTTACAAATAGTTGATCTCCCTTTTGCAACCATGACACTTTATAAGGTGTTGGATGCTTCATTGTCTTCAGCTTTAATTTCTCCACTACTTCTATAGAAACCAAATTATCAGTGCTACCACTATAATTGATCATCTGGCAACATTTCCCTTGGACTTTGCATACTGTCCTAAATAAAGTCTTCCTTTGTGGCGGTTCAGCCATCTCCTTTGCTGGCTTAAGCAAAACTTTATTAAGTACCAGAGATTCTCCTCTTTCTGGTGTGTTTTCTTCTTCTGGTATTGTTTCCACTGGTGCCTCTCCCTCAACTGGAGCAACAACTACATTTCTCTGCTTTATTTCTGTATTCTTTGCGCACTCAAAAGATCTGTGTCCCAGCTTATTACATCTGTAGCATCTTATTTCTCTGCCTCTTCCTTTGCCTCCTCTTCCTCTAGAAAAACTCCCTCTGCCTCTTGCATCACCTCCTGTGGGTGCATGTTGGGTTGAGCTACTGCTAGCTCCATCTTTAGGTGTTGTAGATCTTCCTCTACCACCTTGACTTCCTTTCCCTCTGAAAGTCCCTCTCCCTCTGGCAGACTACTTCCATGAGTTTTTCTTCAGCTCTCAGTGCTATCTGATAAGATTCCTCTACCGTTTTTGGAGACAGTAAAATTATCTCATCCTGAATGTCCATCTTGAGGCCATTCATATATCTAGCTACTTTCTCATATGTGTCTTGGGCTTCTCCAACTCTTATGCTCACCTTATAGAAATCTTCTTTGTATTCTTTTATCGTCAAAGCTCTCTGTCTAATATTTTGAATTTGTCTAAACAATTTTTGTTGATAGTTACTGGGCAAAAATTTACCTTTTAACTTTGCTGCCATTCTGCTGCAATTCTTGATTGGTTGCTTACCCAATCTCCTCCTTTCCGCCTGCACACCATCCCACCAGAGTGTTGCATGGCCTTTTAATTTGGTCAAAGCAAACTTTACTTTCTTCTCATCTTCCGTTTCTTCATAATCGAAGAATTTCTCCATGTTATTAACCCAGTCAATTAATTCTTCTGGATTCAGTCCTCCCTGGTATATCAGCACTAATTGGTTCCATTGCCTGGCTGTGGATTTCAACACTGACTGAAAGAACCTCATCTCAGGAGTAACCTGTACAGCTTCCTCCTCTATAGCTTCAACTTCGGGCTCACTGACATCTCCATCATCTATGTTTCTGTCTGAGGTTAACGCATCCAATCTAGCTCACAGCTCTTCTATGTTTTCCATTATTTCAACATTCACAACAGGCCGTCCTCTTCCACCACGTCCTCATCCTCTTCCAACTCTGAAAGCCATCCTTCTCCTGCTCCTGAGATTCAATTCAATATCAGTTGCTGGCTCTGATACCACTAATGATGGCGAGGGTGCAGACGTTAAAGATAGGCTCTCTAATTTGGCTGTAATCTCCTCAACATCCGCCTCTCTTTCCCTTGTATTTTCTTCTAGCGTATCAGTCATTAAATTGATAGCTTCGTTTCTTTTCAACAAGTCACAAACTTTCTAGTTTATAATCAAAGGCAACAAATTTAAGAATTTTACACAGCCTTTACAAGGGAACTATACATCTATGATTATTCGATCTTTCAAAGGAAGGATTTATGCAACAAACTATGCAACAGCAATTCAATAGATCTTACTTTAATACAATGGCGTTTGAATACCAACGAACCAACCCCGCTGAGCTTAGACCATTCGAACAAACCGAATCGGTTATGAAATGGCAATAGCGAACAGTAATTAAAGTATAAATAATAAATGGAACGTTGTGCCAGCAGACAGCATGTTCTTTTGAGCCAATTGTTGGGAGGATCCGGTCACTACAATGAATTTACACCGTGTTCTACGCAAACAACCATGAAACGATGATGGAAAAAATGCAGCGCTCCAATTCTTTGACTGTAGTTCGAACTTCAAACAAATGAAGATAAAAATATCACAATGCATATGCAGCCGCACATATATCTTTGTATTCGACCTCAATCATTGGAGAATAGGCTTCGAACTCGATCGCTGGAGAATACGCTGCCAAGGTATTTAATACACAGTTTTATATATATCACATATCAGTTGCGCCCATGTAAAGCTTCGGAGATTCTTACTTGTCAGCGACTTCAAAAAATACCCATTAAAAATATATCATTCAGTTTCATTACATGAGAGGGAGAGTTTCATCAAAAAACAATGGCATTGCCTCCTCCCCCCAGCTTGGCAGCCAAGTCTTTTTTTTATTCCTATGCATAACTTTGCCTTATTACAAAAGCAGAACTTTTCCATAGTAAATTAAGGTTTTTTTACAACTAGTCTAGCATGCTTTATTATCTACTTTTATGCTAAATTTAACTAGAAAAGATAGCATGCTTTATTCCCTATCTTGTTCCTATTTTTTAACTAAAAAAAATATAGAAACAGCAAGCAAAAGGATCCCACTCCTTGCATGTAGAGTTTTTTTTTATTTTTGGAATAAATCGGAAGATTTTTCCCCTTTGAGTCACATGCTCCTGCATCAGTTTGTAGTTTTTATATTTCGGTTTACCAATGTTGATTTTATAATATTAGTCCCTTGGTTGAATGTCGCATTTTGACAAAGATTGACTCACCATGAAAATAAACCATGTTTATTTTAGTGTTTGTAGTGTTTATATTTGGGTTTAACAATGTTGGGTTTAAAATATTAGTCCCATGGGTTTAATATTATTTTCTAGGGCTCATAAACCCTTGGAGTTTTAGTATTTATCCCTTTGTTTATTATTCCTTTAGGTTTATAATATCAATCCCTTGGGTTTATTATTCCATTAGGTTTATAATATCGATCATGGTCAACCATTGTCAATCATAGACAACCATGGTCAACCATGGTTCAATGTCACATCGTGACAAGGATTCTCTCACCATGAAAATAAACCATGTTTATTTTAGTCTTTCTAATATTTATATTAGGGTTTACCAATGTTGGGTTTATAACATTAGTCCCTTGGGTTTAATATTATTTCCTTTGGTTCATAATTCCTTCGGGTTTTAGTATTAATCCTTTTGGGTTTATTATTAACTTGAGTTTATAATATCAATCATGGTCATCTTTATTAATCACTTGTATTTGTAATATCAATCCCTTGCACTTCTTGATCCCTTAGGTTTTTAATATTTATCCGTTGGGTTCAATAATTCCTTGGGTTTATAATATTAAAGCATTGAGTATATTAGTTCCTCGCGTTTATAATATTAGTCCCTTTTGTTTATCTTAGGTTTTTGATGAAAAGAGATATTGGGGTTTAACCAAAATCCCTTTCCTTAAAAAAATATTGATCTTGAGACCTGTGGGTTATGGCCCACTAAGCCTATCGGAAGCATTTCTTTAGGCCTTGAGCCTTTCAATCGTGGACTTACATTAAATTAGAGCCATATAGCTTTATCGGGGCATTTATAATATCAGAAGCATTACATATAGACCTTTAAGCCTTAAAACCCTTGTAAAGCTTAACTTATGTGTGCGGCCACAATAACTATGAAAATATTTGGAATTATGTATATATAAAGAAAATATATAATAAAACATGCTTTTTCGCTTCCAGTACGGGCTTAGCACAATTCCCAAGGTATACTTCCCGTTGATTCATCCCTATCATTGATCTACGCATTTTAGATCGGATGATCTACAAAGGTTTTCGGATGGGAAATAAGCCCGAAGAATACCTGCCTGAAATGGGTGGTTTCCTCTCTCTAGCTGACTGCTACGTGTTAAGTACTGAGCAGAATCAGGTTGATTCCATTAAAATCCATCCATAAGTTTTGCTCCGCTCGAAAACTACCTTATAACTTAAAAACTGCATTTTTGCACACCTTGCAGACCCGCCAAACTTATATAACATAATATATATCTCTATCACATCCGGCGCACACTCGGCATGTCATATATATATATATATATATATATATATGAAGTGTTATACGATGATTGTGGACCCGTCGGAGCTTTAAAATATAACACATATATGCTTTAAGTTTGACCTTTTTTATTATAATCTTTTATAACAAAAATTCATATAAAAGAGCGTAAACCACGATATGTATCAATATCAATAAAAGTCTTTGGAACCCACAATAAGACGAACGCGCCGAGTCATATAAAATATAGCGTATGAACTATCGGGTCTAGAACCCAATCGCTCATCGCAATCGGCACTTTCATATATATATATATATATATATATATATTATATATATATATATATATATATGTTGTCTTACGTACGTGCCGCAATTATAAAACAATAATACATATTGTTTCGGGTTTTTCATCGCAAATCGCGATCAGTGGAACCCATATGCATACATATAAAGGGCTTTCAATACAGTGGACTTGCCGAACTTTTAAACACACTGTATATATTATTTCGGGTCTAGCACACCCATATCGCAATAGGCGGAGTCATATACACGTAATATAAGCGATATACATTGTTTCGAACCCGCCATCATTATAAAATATGGAATATATATTATCAGGTCCGGTGTTAGCGTAAATATGTTGTCTTATGGACCCCCCACAATTATAAAACAATAATACTTATCCTTTTGGGTCTGTCATCGCAAATTGCGATCATCGGAACCCATATGAATGCATATAAAGGGCTTTCAATACAGCGGACTCGCCGAAATTTTAAAAACACTGTATATATTATTTTGGGTCTGGTCCACCCATATTGCAATTGGCGGAGTTGTATACACGTCACATAAGCGGTATACATTGTTCCGGACCCATCGTCATTATAAAATATGGAATATATATATTATCAGGTGCGGTGTTAATGTTTTAAGACTTGTTCCTTTGTTTTCCTTTGTAAAATCCGATATATTTCTCCATTTCTTTTATATTTCCATTTCCGATATACTTGCCTTGTATTTTTTTCAAAATATTTTTCGAATGATTTTAAATGAAACAATAAATATATTATTATAATAATAATAATAATTATATTTGTATATTATTATAATATTATAATCAAATATTATTATTATAATATTACACTATAATTGTTATTTATTTTTTCAATTTTATATTATTAGATTTTTTAAAATAATATAATGACAATCTAATATTATTATGAGATATTCTTTATTATTAATTAATATATATTAAGAGTTTATATAATTATTATTCTTATTAGTATAATATTTATATAGCAATATATATAAATAATCTCGTTATTAATATTTATATAGTTATTAATAATCCTAAATACTAGATATGGAAGGTAATAGGTACAAACCTTAGGGGTGGAAAAACAGAGAAGAAATAGCGCTCGCTCCCGTTAGGTTTTCGTGCCTCTTCCCTCAACAGTTCGGCCCCTTCACCTGGGCTCTTTCCATTGCAAGAGACAGTGGCGGTAGGAGGTTTCTGGGCACTAAGACTTCTCATGCAGAGACCCTTTTTGATTTATGGCATATTTTTCCGAAAATTCCTCACGAAACAGGGGAGCACGTTCTTATAGCTGCTTCTTGCTTGCTGAACAGACTAAAGATTGTGATGAGCATACCTTCTGTTACACAAAGATCCGAACCCATTATTGCAGAAGTTTTTTTCCTATTGCTGTGGGCGAAGAGAAATGGAGAAGTCCCTGCCGCGCGGGTAACCCTCTCTCCAGGAAAAATAGATAATCAAGGAAGGGGCAAGAGATTCAGATCATGGTTTAAATATTTGGATACGCCCGTGTGGGAACAGGTTTACACAGCTACGAAGGTACCAAAGCCTTGGTCCATCGCCTTCAAGGATTCGTCCAATTGACAAGGTTCACCTATATCGCATAGGACCTGTGGGTCTTTCACATGCGCAAAGGAAAGAAGCCTCCAACAACTACTTTCAGATCCAAATCTCTCAACCTAGAGGCAGAACCATCCTGCAATGGGTTAGTTCTACAGATTTTGGGTTGGATCTCAAACTGGATCTAGAACGACGGATTGGGATCCCTTCAGGCCTTCAGAGACTTCTCTTTCAAGGTAAACAACTTGAAGACCTTCTTCTCCTCTCTTCTTACAACATTACTAGGAATAGCTCTTTGGTGGTAACCCTTTGTCTGAGAGGAGGTGCAGCGGGACAGTCATCCTCTGCTCGTCCCTTCTCATACAAAGAGGCAGTATACTCTGAGAACCCCAAATCCCCGGAGGCCCTTAAACGTAAGCCCTTTTTGGTTGATAAGATAGAAGAAGTTCCCTCTGTCGAAGTCAACCATGAAGATCTTGCAACCCAACTTCAAGAATTTGCAGAAAGAGCCATCATTTGCAGATTTAACGGATTGTGGCCACGATCTCAGGATCTTTATGCATGGATCCATGCAAACTGGACTCATCATTGTAAGATCAGTTTCTGTTCAAAAGGATACTTCATTGTCCTATTTGATAACAATAAGCATTATGAAAAGGCCTTGGAAGAAGGCCCTTGGTTCATGGGAACTGCGGGGCTCTTCTTGACTCCTTGGTTCCCAGATTTTGATCCAGCAACTGCAGTCATTACAAGGATACCTGTATGGATCAAGCTTCCAAACTTTCCTGCCAACTTATGGCATACTCGTGCCTATAGAGCTATAGGCAACACCTTGGGTAGTTTCATGATGGGAGACTACTGGAGGGAATCCAAAGGTCTCTACTCATATGCCAGAATATGTGTGGAGTTAGATTTGAGCAAAGCATTTCCAAAACAAATCAATCTCAATATAAACGACTTTGTCTGGTCCCAGACACTGGATTACGAAAATACTGCATTCTGTTGCTGCCATTGCCACCAAACAAGGCATTTGCAAAACACCTCCCCATCTCGCTCGGCAAAAAAGAATAAGTATAACCTCTCCAAGCCCAAATCCAAACGATGGGCTCCTTGCTCTCCACCTCCAGTCGTGGATTCTAATTCCTCCAGCTCTGAAGATGAAAGTAGCAATGCGGAAATGGATCAATCCCCTCATCCTGTGGTCCCTTCCACCGATGGTCCGGCGCAATCCTCCGACACAGCCACCGCTCAGATACGCATCCATTTGATCTCCTCCTCTGATTCAGAAAATGAGAGCTCCCTTGTGGAGAACCCCAATCTTCAAGTGGTTATTGCTCCTTCACCCCACGACGGTTGGGTCGAAGTCAAAAAAAGGAAAAAGAAAAAGCTCCGTGTTGAGGCTTCTACCCATTCTGGGTAGAAGTCAGTGTTTTTTTGCATCCAACGATATGTTGTAGCTTCTTGCTTGTTTCACTTCTTCTCTGGAACCGAGGTTGATAGTCCTATCATTTCCAGTTGCCGGTTTTCTGTCTCTCTTAAATGTATCTTCTTGTACCATATTTTTGATTAATAGAATTAGTCCAATTCAGAAAAA
>APFE030619747.1:0-10728 GCA_000404065.3 Pinus taeda
CCCCACATTGATTTGCCACGTCACCTTGATCATCTGCTTAATCTCCATGTCAAAATTTGACTTATTTTGACTTTGGAAAATTTTTTAAATTTTTCCAATTTATTTATTTTTTTTTGAATTTTTCTTCATTTTTTGCCACTGTCACTGGAAAAATTGCCTTTTGAGGGACTCTGAGTCATTTTTTGACCCCCAAAATAGGCTCTAGGAGAATGCTGGGCCTCTGAGGATGAATTTTGACTGGTCATACGCCCCAGACATCTCCTAAGGCCACTTATTTATGCCTTTACACAAAAAATAATTAAAAAATCCCGTTTTGCGGGAAATTTTTAACTATTAAAAAATCCTACCTAGACCTAGCCAAATTCCACGAAACCTGACGTGTGATCTAGTATGGTAATATACATCGACCCTAGACACTAAGATGTGTCAGGGGCTCAATCTTCAAACCGTCACCTCGGCTTTGGGGTGAGCACGAGTGAAAAAATCCAGAGGATTATCCCCCTCTAAAAAAGAAAGGAAACGAAAGGGATAATCCACCGGATAAAAAAAACACTCCAAGGTGTACTCGTTTGCTGATCGAGTCCCACATCCTAGGCCTGTTACAAATTCAAGAACATCATACTAGCATCACTTATTACAATTCCCCGTAGGGTGTGGAATCTGGGTACAGAGAAGAAATATGATGAGAAGATAGAAGGAGACTGCTGGAGTAGCACCTGACGATTATTTGACGACTCCATGCCCAAGGATCATCCCGAAGACACTTGTACCTTCAGAGATGTCATCAGTCAACAGTGCCATTGAGGTTTTCTAGGTGGATTGCTAATCTTGTTCCAATCAAAAAGAAGAGCAGAGAAATCAGGTTGTGCGTGGACTTTCAAAATCTGAATAAGGTTTCTTTGAAAGACAATTACCCCGTGCCTAAAATGGTGCATATACTGCAGAGTGTAGTCAGAGTTGAGAGAATTTCTATGCTAGATGGCTTTTCAGGGTACAACCAAATTTTAGTGCATCCAAAAGACCAGGATAAAACTACTTTTACAACTCCTTGGGGTACTTTTATGTACTCAAAGATGCCTTTTATTCTAATGAATGTGGGTGCTACATTTCAGAGGGAAATGGATATAGAATTTGCTGAAGAAAAGTATAAGTTTGTTGTGGTTTATTTCGATGACATAACAGTTTATTCTAAAACTGAAGTTGATCATTTGAAACATCTCAGACAGGTTTTCTCAAAATGTAGAAAATTCGGTATCTCCAATATGAAAGTCATATTTTGCTATGGAGGGAAAGTTGTTGGGTCACATGGTGTCCAAAGATGGTATTCAAATTGATCCCAACAGAGTGGCAGCCATACAGAAAATCGAATTTCTGAGGAGTAAGAAATACAGTCATTTCTTGGGAAGGTAAACTTTTTGAGAAGATTCATTCCTAATTTCGCTGAAATTTTAAAGATTATTACTAATATGTTGAAGAAAGACAGTGAAATTAAGTGGACAACTTCAGCTAAGGAATCTTTTGAAGGAATTAAAGGTGCTCTAACTCAAGCCCCTATTTTAGTTACCCCAAGTTTTTCAGAGTTTTTTGTTTTCTCCTTTGCTTCTGAACATACAATTTCAGGAATTTTGCTTCAAAAGGATGCAAATGGTTATGAACAAGTCATATCCTTTTTCAGCAGGGCATTGAGAGACTCTGAGCTGAAGTATGACATCATAGAAAAACATGCCTATGCATTGGTGAACGCACTAAAGGATTTCAGAGTTTGTTCTACATTCTCATATTGTTGCTTACGTGCCCAACATCGTGGTCAAAGATAATTTATGTCAGCCAGACAGTGATGGTAGAAGGGGGAAGTAGATAGCGAAGTTGTTGGGATATGACGTAGAAATCAAGCCAACCAAGCTGATCAAGGGTCAAGGCCTGGCCAAATTGATGATTGGAACAAATTGTGACACTCTTGGAATAAACCTCACTTTAGAGCTCTCAGACGATGTAGATAACAAAACAAATTTCCCAGTATCTGAATAGTTCAAGTCTTCTTCATGGTATAGTGATGTCATTTATGTATTGCAGAATTTACAAGCTCCACCTGGAACCAGTAAGTCTCGAGCCAGATTTTTAAAACTCAAAGTTGTCAATTTTTGTATTTTGGATGGGTATTTATTTTAGAAGAACCCGAAAGGTATATTGTTGAATTGTTTACTTGAAGATGAAGTGAAACAAATGATGAAGGAGTTCCATCAAGGTGTGTGGGGGGGCTATCATTATTGGAAGGCCACTGTCAATAAAATTCTAAGAGAAGGCTTTTATTGGCCTACAATTTTTTCAAATGTTTGTAAATAAGTTGCAGCATGCCATAAATGTCAAATATTTGAAGGAAAAGCTAAGTTGCTAGCTTTACCATTAAAGCCCATTTCTGTAGAGGCACCTTTTTAGCAATGGGGCCTTGATTTTATTGGATAAATTCATCCAACATCCTCAGGATAGTACAAATGAATTTTGACTGGGACAAACTATTTCACAAAGTGGATTGAAGCTATACTAACCAAGCAAGCTACTGACATTGTTGTTATTCAATTTTTAGAAAACATCCTCTCTAGATTTGGTAGCCCAAGAAGAATTATAACTGATAATGCACAAGCTTTCAAATCTAAGAGGATGATCAAATTTTGTGATGATTATAATGTAGCCCTTAGCCATTCCATAGCCTATTACCCTCGGGGAAATGGATTGGCGGAATCATCAAATAAAAGCTTGGTCAAGATCATCATAAAATTGTTGGAGGATAACCAGAAGGCTTGGCATGCAAAACTGAAATTTGCATTATGGGCATGCAGAATCAGTACTAAGAGATCATTTGGGACTACACCTTTTCAGCTGTTATATGGCACAGAAGCGACCTTTCCTGTTTCACTTGGGATACCAGTCATGAAGTATTTGAAGGAACAAGAGGAAGAGCCCAATCATATCCAAAGAAAGATAAAGCAGCTTATTGAAGTTCAAAAAATGAGGGAGAAGGTGTATGATCAGGCTCAACATTTTCAGGAAAGAATGAAAAAGGTTATTGACAAAAACACCAAGGAGGATAATTTTCGGATTCATGATACAGTTCTATAATGGGATAGCTAGAATTGAAGATAAAGGGAAACGCGGTAAATTTGACCATATCTGGAAGGGCCCTTATTAGATTGTTGCATTTCATGGCAAGAACACCTTCATTCTACAGGACTTGAAAGGATAATTTTTCCCTGGAGGTCCAATAAATGGACGTTTCTTTAAACACTATCTATCTTGAAAAATGATATTTCATTATTTCATTTTATATATCCATTTTACCTTGAAATATTTGCAGGATTGGATAGCATTTTGAAGAATTTGAAGCCCGAAGAGAAGGCCCTAATATTCTGATAAATGATTATCAGAGTGTGAAAAGAGTATTTTATGTCAGTTTTCAGAGTTTGTATATAAATAAATTTGGAAAAGAACTTTTTTTCCATTAGCCTGGAGTCAGTTTGTATTTCAAATAAGTCGAACTTTTGTACTTAAGTTTTAAATCAGTTTACATTTCAAAGTTAGTATCAGGTTGTACTACACATCTGGTCTACAAGGGTTCTTTGCTACCTCCTAAGGTGACAACATCCCCGTTAGAGACGGTTGCTATCACAGTTTAGTTCCACAGTAAAGGGTTTAGAGATAATGTCTTGGAACAATTATCGTAAGTTTTTCATTAGAAGTTTCAAGCGTGCTAACAATTAATTTGTCAATGCTAGTTCAAAAAATTGGAAACGAAGGCGCTAACAAATCAAATGTCAACAAAGATTTAAATTTCTGGACAAGTGAGCGCTAGCACATCAATTTTCCACACAACCTATCATCATTTGACAAATGGTGCTAATCAATTAATTGGTATGACATGTTATTTAATTTTCCCAAAATGAAAAATTGTTCAAATTTATGCCACCAAAGTGATGGTATGATCGAGGCGCGAATGTTGATTGCGATTATATCAGTTTTTGTTTTCACCTGTATTTTCTGAACCTGAGATTTCATGTGAAGGGAATCATTGTAGGATTATCATATAATGTCATTATTTCCTTTTGTGGTAAGAAATCAATTAAGTTTCCAGCATAGCCATGAAAAAATATTGGTTCTCCTTCCATAGTTTTTGTTGCTTATTGTTAGTAGTTATGGGGAAAGGCGTTCCACTGGATAGGGGAGAGCCTGAGGGTCCTAAAGCCCTCAAAGCCATCCCATAAATTCGAGAGCAATTTCAATGAGTAGGTTAGGAGGATTTTTGTTTCAGGTATGATGGTTTTCATGATGGAGTTGCTTGGGCATTTGTAGAAAGTTTTGATGTCCACAGGGTCAGCACTGTTGGCATCTCCTTCCCGGTTACAAAGGAAACAATTGCAGAGGCTACAGGCCTCCCGATGGATGGGGATCGATGGTTTAAAAATTGAACCTTGGTAGATATCTATATCCCCTTCCTTTTGAAGGATGAACACAAAGACAAGCCATGGCATTTGGAGTGCAAAGATCCCGACTTAAATCTGAATGGGACCAATCCTAAGGATAATTCAAGCTTATTTTACCTGCGAGGGACGCTTCAACAGGTTCAACATGTATCACTTTAGGTTTCTCGCTCATATTTCTGGATAGGTTAGAATGAACATGCCCTTCTTTTTGCTTATGAGTCTAAAAAAAATGTCAGCAAGGATTCAGGCTAAACCAAATGCATCTCCTCACTATGTTTTCCATAAGAGCCTGATTAAGCTTCTAATTGTCAATCATTTGAAAAAAGTTAATAGAACCTTGGAGCATTTCCTGTTTTGGGGGAGGGGGGAATTGTAGAGTCAGTCTTTCCTAAATAAAAAACCAGTAGCAAAAAGAAGAAACAAAGGAAACCAGCCCAAACTTCTAAGATCCCAGAACAAGGAACCTCTTCGGTCCAATCCATAAGCAAAAGAAAAGCCTCCTTGAGCATGCAGACAGAAACCCTTGTTCCAGTTCATGAGTTTAAAAGGGTTTACACAAGAAAAAGTAAAAGGATTGCGAAGGAAAAAAATCCTATATCCTCCTCGAGAGCCATCTCCTGAGCTACCAAAACAACACGTGAAAACTGCAAAGGATCAACCTACTGAAACAGGGGAGGGTCAACCTGAAATAGAGGAAAGGGAGATTTTAAATGAACACACTCTATCTGAAATCTATGGGGTCAGAAAGCCTCATACTAGGCCAATAAGCAACTAAGGCTTAAGCTCAAACTCAAACAGAACCCTAACCTAGAAAATCAAGTGATTGATGTGGATGACACCCCTTTAAGGGACCTAGTGTTAAAATTTGCAACTAGAGCCAAATTCCACTTTAAACAGCTCATTTGATGGAGATGATGATTGCATTGAATTCCTATTTTCGAGAGGACCAAAATTGATCTAAAGATCATCAAATTTGGACAAGAAGAAATGTGTTTTTGAATTTATGCCCACACGTGTAAATTGTCAAGGTTGACCACATCATCATGTAGGCTCATGAAGCCCAAGAGACATGTCACTTCACCCTCAACGAGTTGTATAAACGTAAGTGACCTCTCACCTCATTTTGCATCATCATCACTCACACATTCTTCTCTCCTCTCGGTTGTTCATACAGCTATTGGGCATTCTCTTTCTCTCACACATGTGGCAAAGGAGGACGGATTTCAGACAGAATTACAAGGCCGAAAATTACAAACTTTCCTGCAGTTTGACCATCATTGACCAGTGTTGACATTCATATTTCAGGCAGATTTTGACTTCGTTTTCTTGGCAGATTTCTGCTTGGGCAGGTCATACACTTTGGCATAAGAACCGAGGTATTTTGGGCACTTTGATAGCAGTAGAAAATTGCAGGTTGACCACAGACTTCAGGGCAGAAGTTTGACCAAGTTTGACCATTGACTTTGTGATTGTTTTGGGCTGATTTTGACCTACTTTCCAAGCCGAGTTTGACTAGGCTTGACTGAGCTTCAAAGGAGACATTTTGTTGCTGAATTGGCCATCGTTGACTTTCCAGTTAAGGCTGAATTTGACTGCAGATTTGTCAAGGTTGTTTTGACTGTGATTTGGCAGGTCAAATTTTCACTTTTGTACTCTCTCTGCTGAACATTTGATATAATAATAAGAATAATTGATCAAAGGGTTTTCCCCACATTGGGGTTTTTCACTGGCATCTACCAAATCTGGTGTCATCTTGTCTTGGCTTGTCTTCTGCATTTTGTTTCATATTCTATCTACTTTTACTGTCAATGTGATTAATGGTTAATGTGATTGTTATTGGAAACTAAATTGGAAATTGTCATTGGGTTGCTAATGTACATTGAAGTAACTGTGCTAAGTATAGAACATACCATTGTTATCTAAAATTAACACCTAGTGATAAGCAAGGAGGTGGCTTCTAGCTCTAAGAAGCACAAAGGTCAAAAGAGGAAAGAACCCTCCAAGGCCAAGAAGTTGAAGAAAGGGAAACGAAGTAATGTAGATATTTTGCTAGAGGTTGTAAACAAACTCAATTAGGGTTTTGTCGCAGTGATGATCATTAGTCTGTCAGCGTTCTTTTTGAAAATGTTTTGACAGAGCGCCGATAGTTAAATTGTCAGCGCTATTTTTGTTCTGTTTTGAGTGAGCGATGACAGTTAAATTGGCAACAGTTCACGATGTGTTATCCCAATAAATACGAGTCAATCAATCTATTAGCGATTGAAAAAAACTATGTTTTGAGGCAGCGACAAGGGGTTTGGAGCAGACAAAGCATATTTGAAGGTTGGATTCGTGATCCAAGTGGCAATTTTGATGTCCCAATCCAAGGTATGTGGTGATTTTGTTGTTTTGATGAAGATAGATAAGATAAGATAAGATAATTTTATTAATGTCCAACGAATGACCACAAAGTAGGTCAAAGGGACTGTCGGTTACAAAAAAGGGGGACGTTCCCAGTGGGGAAACCAAATGGTTTCCTTATAAATACAAATACTGAAAAAAAAGATAGATAATAGAAATAAAAACGGGGCGGGTCGGGGAGAGCGTATGGAGCTCCTATCCTGGTCTCGCCGACTGATCTCTAGACTGCATCGCAGGATCACTGGTGAAGAAGACCCTGGGGACTTGAATGTGGGAGTCTGATTCTCCTAACATCCGAGGTCGAGAGAGGAGAACTGTGGGTAGTTCAGTAAGGTTTGCTGGTTTGAAATAGTGGTCACTGGTTGCCTCCCCTTGTGCTGTCTCCGTGATATAATGATCCTGGACTGCCTCGCGGGAAGATGGCTGGTGCGGTTCTGCTGCTGGGTCCTGGTATGCAAGGGGCTTCTCCTCTTAACTGAACGAGGGTTTGCTGATGTATGTGAGCTCGCCTGGTCGGTATCTTCATTGGTTGATCTCTTAACTCCTCGGGCTGAGGGAAGTGTACTGAAGAAAGAGGTGATCTGACGAGTAGTGTTGGGTCGGACGGGAGGCTAAAGGATATACTCTCGATGTCTGAGAGTTTCCTGGATATAAAGTGCGACACATCTCTGGTCTGTGTAGTTGAAGAAGCTGGAAAGAGTATGTGGCCCTCTGAATAGACAGTGAAAGCGACCTCTGATCTCATAATATATCGGACACCCGAAGATGAAGTGCCATTCGTTTTCTACCTCCTGTGTATGGCATAGCCGACAAATCCTGTCAACTCTCTCTATCTGGTGGTCTGTTTCTACCTGAAGCCTGTGTGATCCAACTCTGAACTGTCCGAGGGGAATCCGGAGAGCATGCATCCAATGTCGTAGTGTATACTGGGGGCGAACTATAAGCCCGTTTCTGATAATCAAAAAGTGCTCTGCATAGAAAGCCATTTTCGGGCGTAGCCCCCCCGGGGGGTCAATCCATGAAACAAAGCACTTCCAAATTTCATTGCAGAATATCAGCAGGTGTTTTTGTCCTTAGTTTCAGCCAGATTTTTAGTTACAGCTCAGCTTCCAAATACAACATCTTGTCATCTTGTTTCATGACTAAACAAATAGTACATCAAGGAAATATTTATTCAATGTATTTGATCCTTGTTAGATTTTTATGTATATATTTGATACTTTGTAATTAAAGTTTTCTAAAAACATTGTTATAGTTTGTAAATGTTCTATAAAGTCGATTATGAAAGAGAACCAAAGGTTCAAAATTTTTGAAAACATGACAAATATGTGTATCGATGTAGACTTTGAAGACTAATATATTTTTCTATAAGTAGTCTCATATGTGTAGTTTCATAGATTCATGTGTGAATGATTTCCTTTTTGTTTTCCTATTGTGCTTATTTTCTCCTTAGTCAATACTTTGACCATTAATCTTCAGTGTTTGGATAAAACATAATGAATTAGAATTCACTTTAAATGCTCAGATTCATGTTATTCATATACTTGTTTGTTTTTTCAACCTAAATATCATTGCAAAAATAATTTAGCTTTGATTTGATGTTTATTTATATTTTCTATAGTCTTCTACCAAACAGAGCATTGTATGGGGATGAGGATTTTTCTTGGATATATGGGGCGTAGAGGTCACCAAGCTGCAGCACCTTAGTGATACTACCACTGGCACTTAGCGAGGTGTGTCTGTCAGATCTCTTTGGGAGGATCGGAGGGGAAGCCACTCATCCGAGGTTATGGAGGTGAGTTGGTGGAGACGATGATGCAAACATAATGCATATTGATGCATACTGACACATTTTTTTACTATGGCATCTAGAGGAATATAGGGGTAGGAAGCGATGCACATCGGTATGCAGAGGAGTACAAAGGTGCACGGTGGTGCGTAGTGATGTGCAAGGTTGCACCGTTTTGTACGAGGGATGATTCAAATCATTGTGTGTTTCCTCATAGAGTGACGTACACATCGATACCAAAGGGATGCTAGTTGGTCGGGATTGTGCGGCCGCATGTAGCAGGATCCAGTGGTACACATAGGTGTGCAACTGGGTGCAATTGTATGCCGAGGGTGCGAGGGTACACGGTTATATGTTATAGTGTGCGGGGCTGCACTACAGACTAGGGGAGTGTCACTAGCAGGGAGATTCCTTGACAAGGATGTCAAGTATGGCATTGAGGTGGGCATACCTAAGTTCAGAGAATGGGTTGGACACAAGGTTGGCTGTGAGCACCCATATGGGTTCTTGTACATGCCCATCGGAGCCCATGCATCTATCACTCTCTAGCACCACACATGGTCACAGAGGAGTTGGGTCTTGTCCCTTGATGCTCGACGCATGAGCAACAAAGCATGGGAGGTTCATCTGAGATAGTTAGATGGAGCACAGGACATTGAGAGGTAGACTCCCAAGCTGAGGCACGTGGTCGGGATGAGAGATGACTGTAGGAGACAAGATAGTTGATGTCACTATGTGGTTTGGTAGGCACACGGCAGTTTAGCATGCATCTGATATATTCATGATATATGGAGTAGTTATATGGATGGCATGCAAGGACCAAAGATGATGCACGGAGGGATTCTAGCAGTTGTCATAGTTATGTTATGTCGCAACAAATCTGGCTTTGGGATCCATGGATTTAGTTGGCTGATAGGTCACTTCATTTCGTGATGAGCAAGATCATGGCAGAAATTGATCTTCTACTCTTGGTTTAGCATATGGGGGATCATCGAGGCCTTCGTCGCATGTCAAGGATAGTTTTCCTTGTTATTGCTTTGGACAGTGATTGGCGGTAGATGGGTAGACATTGATATCATGGATTTGCCAGGGAAGGATGAGCTTGGCCTTCACATATTTTTCACCATCAAGTTTCAGGAGAGGAGGATACAACCTGCACACGATGGGTTGTCTATCATAGTCAAAGTAGTGCAACATCAGCATGGTGGCACCCTTCTAAGACTAGCATGGGATCCAAGCATCATAGGATTTCACAGTTCAGCTACCCTCAAGGGTGATCTGGTTCCTATAGGGGGAGATCATTTAGATCTTCCATTGGGCTTTAGTGATTCACTAATGACATGGGGGACTTCACCAGTATAGCAATATATTCCATAGGAGGAGATAAGGTTTGTTTGGGACCCTGGTGACGTAGGATTAGTTAATGTGATGGTGGTGCGACAACAAGGAGTGGTTCAATGGCATATTTGGGACCCTAGCGTTAGCTTGGCCAGCCTGTGGATCAACATCATAGGGTGATATTGCTTTAGGACAAGCAATTTTTGGTGGGGAGGATTGTCATGTTCCCAATTTTTGTGAATGCAAAAATCACTTAAGAGTGTTTGCAAAATTTTGGAAATATTGAAAAGGGGAAATATTATTTTGTGATAGAAGGGAGAAATTATTATTTTAATGGAATGGCAGCAAAATAATATTTGAGTGATCGGAGACTTCCACAGTGATTCATATTGTTATAGATTTCTCGAAGGGCACTGTGTGATATAAGTGATCCGTCCAACGTTTCAGATGGGAACTCCATCCTGTTGATTTGGGGTAGCATCGGATGTGCTCTAGCCTCGAAATTTGGTGGAGAGGTTAGGGCACATGATATCTCCAATACCCAAAAAGGGTTTGGGCAGATTCTAAACAGATCAGGAGATATTAAAATAATTAATATTATTAATGGAGTCCCTAAGTCTAAACTTGGGGAAAATAAAATATTAATGTGTATTAATATGAATTTGTGTTAGAGTGGTCCAAAAGACATGGATCAAGCCAGATCTAATCTTAGCCGTTGATTAGGAA
>APFE030619751.1:8493-22119 GCA_000404065.3 Pinus taeda
ATTTGGCAAAACCTCTCTAAATTATTTGGGTCATATAGTAGGGGGAGGTGAATTGAAAATAGATCCCTCTAAAGTGGCAGTCATTATAAACTAGCCTAAGCCCAAGTCTGCTACAGAAGTGAGAAGCTTCTTAGGAGCAGCACAATATTGGAGGAAATTTATTTCAAGTTTTTCCTCAATTACAGCTCCCTTACATGCTTTGACAGGATTGAACAAGGTGTTTCAGTGGGGAGGCAAACAACAGAAAGCCTTCGACACCTTGAAGGACAAAATTAGTACAGCACCTGTACTAGCACTACCAGATATGCAAAGACCATTTGGGATCCAAACTGATGCCAGTGACTATGCCATGGGAGCAGTGTTGACACGGCATGGTAAACCCATATGTTATCATTCTGAAACTTTTAATCCTGCAGTGGTTAACTATCCTACCTATGATAAAGAATTGTGTGTGTTAATTCAGAGTGTGAAAAAGTGGAAACATTACTTAATGGGCAAAGAGACAGTAATACACACTGATCGTCAGCCACTTCAATATCTACACTCCCAAACTAAGCTACAACAATCAAGACATTACAGATGGATGGGTTTTCTACAACATTTCCATTTAGTCATCAGATATAAAAAGGGCATACATAACAAAGTTGCAGATATGTTATCTAGACCCATTATAAATGCATCTACCATACTTAAGCATAATTCTGTGCTACATGAAAGCTACATAGAATAGTATGCTCAGGACATGGACTTTAAAGATGTATATGCAACTTTGAGTCAAGGCAAAAGAGTAGAAGAATTGGACTATCATGTGAAGGATCGACCCTTATATCATTGTGGGAAACTCTGCATTCCACAAACTGAGAGAGTAAAGATAATTAGGGAAGCACACACTTTTTTGATATTAGGTCATTTTGGGGTAAGTAAAACAGTTGCATAGCTGCAAAGGTTCTATTATTGGCCGAAAAGAATGAGACAATTTCTAGATATGTAAAGGGGTGTGCTATGTGTGCTAAAAGCAAGCCCAGTAATAGGAAACTAGGCTTGTACACTCCCTTGCCAGTTCCTTCTCACCCTTGGGAAAGAATTTCCATGGATTTTGTTTGGGGACTACCTAAATCTAGGAAAGGTCATGATTACCTATATGTTGTTGTGGATAGGTTTAGCAAAATGTGTATTTTGATACCCTGTAGTAAACAGATTACAGTTGAACAAACTGCCAAATTGTTCTTTGAACATGTATGGGTTCATTTTACCCACTTCTATTATATCTTATTGAGACACCCGATTTATGGGGAAGTTTTGGTCAAGTCTGTGGGAACTAATAGACACCAAATTAAAGAAAAGCATAGCTTTTCATCCATAAATAGATGGCCAGACAGAAGTAGTTAACAGGACAGTGATTCAGTTATTGACAGGATATTGCAGCAAATATCCTAAGCTTTGGGATGAGAATTTGTGTTATGTGCAGCATGCTTACAATAGAGCCAAGCACTCTTCTACATAGAGATCTCCTTTTGAGACCTGCTTTGGTTTCATACCAAGGTCTCCTTTGGATTTTGTCTTTGGTAAAGATACCATGGTTGATGGACACAGTGATGTGGACAAAGCAACTAGGTTCATTGAACAGATCCAGGAGAACCACCAGGCAGTACAGGAACAACTGGAAAAGAGTCAGGCTAAGTACAAGGCTAGTCATGATAAGCATCGGATGGAGCATAGTTTTCAAGTTGGAGACCAAGTCTGGCTGTACATCAGCAAGGACCAAATGCAAGGTGAAGGTAAAAAGCTAAAACCTATCAGGTATGGACCCTTCAAGATACTTGAGAGGATTGGTGAGAATGATTTTCACCTTGATCTGCCAGCTTACATGCACATCTACTCAGTCATGAATGCAGATTTCTTAAGATTGTTTGAACCTTCAATGATTGAGGACCCTGAAGAGCAGAGTCAATTGCCTTTTGTTGATGACCTACTACCGAAATATCTTAATGAGTTGCAGGAAGATACAGTGCTGGACAGGAAGGTAAGGACGACACATAGTGGACAGGTGGAATACCTCAGAATTGGGCTTAAAGGTTCGAAGCCAAGCAATGCGAAGTGGATTGAGATTGGACAAGTGAGACAACAGTTTCCTCACTTAGTTGATGCTTGAAGAAAACCAACTTTTGGCGGTCCAAAAGCTTTTCAGTTGGGAGGCCATGATCCGAATCGGATCCATAAATGATTGTCATAGAACCGTGACTAAAACACGTAGAACAAATCCTTGAAGAATCCAAACAGCAGCCGAAAACACCCTGAACCAGTGGCCATGGCAGCTGGCATGGAACGACGAGGACCTCGGTCAAAGCACGCTGACCGAGGCCCATGGAGACTACACAGGAGGTCAAAATAGCCCCTGGGAGCCCCAGATTAGGAAAATGAGCTGGTTTTTGATGCACGCTAACGCGCATCACTGGGCAAACAGGGCCGAAATGGTAGAGCTTAAGCGCTTGGTCACGTTGGGAGCCAGGGGACCGCGGGTAGAAAAAGGTAAAAAGCGCCAACGTACAACGGTGGGACCCATGGCCTGGAAACCAACGGTTTGATCAAGACACCCTTGAACGATAGCGGTTTTGGAGAAAGTGGAGCGATCACAATCAGCAATCGACGCGTGGCAGTGGAGGAGAGAGAAAAACTGCCGCGATCGCGCGTTATCGGTCGAGCAAGTCAACCGCGCTTAACGTGCAAATGACGTTGGATCTGGAGGAGCCCAGATCAGACAACTGAGATTGCGTCGATAGACAGAGCGGAATTGACAGGGGATTAAGCCTCGATTTAAGAGGATTTGGAATCTGTTGACCGCCACGATGGAGAAAGCAACGAATCGACAAGCGGGCTAGCGCATTTCCAATGGAGACACGTGGCTACTTCCTGAGCATTATGCTAACGCCGAACAGGGAATTCCAAGCACACAAACGACAGGAGAATCGACGCAGGAAGGAAAGGAAACAAACGGACATGGAGGACGAATGGCTAAAGCCATGAGCAGAGATAGTGAACGAGGGATCAGAAGAGAGTTTCAGATCGAAGAGTCCAAGTGACCAAGAGAGATAGTGAACAATGAACCTTGAGAGGAGGACTGAACACAGAAAGCAGTAAAGCCAAGCAGAGGAGACAGAGGGCCGAGCTGACCACAGGTAGCATCGAGCACCAAAGAGCTTGAAGAATCAAGCCTTCCCATAGAGGAATATTTCTGGATTGAGCATCGCAATTGGCTCTTTCCACTATAGACCGAGAATCGCAAAGCTGGTAGGAAGAATAAGAGTCTGTGTACTCCAAGTGGATTGGGGAATCAAAGAACCACCCTACCAAGCAAAATCTGCTTCAGGAGAACTCATGTTGAGTCCCTGCATTTGTAATTCTCTGCTTAAAGACACAATAAAACAAGGCCACCACTAAAGCTGGACCAGAGACATAGCCCTGGAGAAAAGGGTGAACTCCTTATTGAAAATTGTGTGTCTTTGTATTTCTTACTATATTTCTCTGCTGTCTTTCCATTTAAAATGTTTGTGTATTGGCAATCTGATCGATCCGTTGTTTCAATTACACAGAAAACACACCGGCACATGAGTCTGTAATACCTTTTGTTTATTAAATCTTCAACTGAGGTCACTCATAGGGTGATTATCAGATCATAAAAGTTGTCTTTTATATGTCCTGTTCCTTAATGTGTACTTGATGATATCCTAATCTTAGATTGATCTTTGAGAACATTGCTACTCCCTTGAATTGATCGAACAAGTCATTAATCCTCAACAATGGATCATGTTCTTGATTGTCACTTTATTCAAATACTTGTTATGTATTCAACTACTTGTAAGCAATGCATAACCTGAGAGTGACATCCTTCTTCTTCACAAACAATACCGGTGCACCCCAAGGTGGTACACTTGGCCTAGTGTATCCCATTGTCAAGCATTTCCTTCAAATGCAACTTCATCTCTACTAACTCTAGAGTACTCATCCTCTACGGTGCCTTTGACACTGGGCTGGCCCTAGTACCAACTCAATAGAAAATTCTACTTCTCTTTGAGGCGGCAACTTTGAAATCTCTGTCGGAAACACATCCTGAAATTGCTACAAGATTGGGTAACTACTCAATACCTCCACATCCTCATCCTCCTTACCTTTATCTCTATAAATATGCATTACAAATAACACGCACCCTTTTCTGCAACTGCGCTTTGCCTGCATAGTTGTCACCATTCTAATTGATGTTTTCTTCTTCTTATCCTACAATATTATTTGTTCTCCATTGCCATCCAAGCACTCAATGGCCTTGTCATAAAAATCCACCTTGGTCCTATGAAGATACAACCAATCCATGTCAAAAAACATACTATATGATCACAATGATAATACACTCAAATGTGTTGGGGTAGGCATACCATTCAACTCGAATGCACAAGCTCTTACCCAATGATATAATCTCTTCTTTGTACCTGTATCCAACCGCACTAACCAAGATTCTGCATGCACTTCTTTATTCAAACCACACTTGTCCACCATGTCAGGACTAACATATCTATAATTAGATCTAGGGTTAATTGAAATGGAGACAAATTGATCACAAAGCTTACCGTCCATCTCGATAACAGTTTTCTGGTGGTTTTCCTTCTTGTTATACAATGACATAAATCTGTGGAATGCTCTGCCCAACATCCCTAACTGTTTGCGCATCCTGTGCACTGTAAATATGAGGCCCACCAGTTTGATTTGTGGAAAATCCTTCTTAAGATGTTCCTTACCACATTTCCAACACTCCAACTGTCATGTACCATCACCTCTTTTCTATTGTTGTGACCCATGTCCCTATCTAGATACGTTGAACTTCTTGTATGGTGCAACATTCTCTTTCTCTTCTGCATTCTGAGGCCTTGTTCTTTTTGTATGCCATTTAACTTTACCTTTATTTTTCCCTTTCCATCCTTGCTGAGATTCACTCTTATGCTTTAATTGTTCATAGAAATGCTTCAGTTTCCCAATAACTTCTTCAAGTGATTGAGGCTCATCATACTCAATACAATATCTAAAAGTTAAAGGAAATCCACTGACAAATCTCTGAACTTTAGCTTTCTCATCCTTAAGATATGGCACATACCTCAATAGCTCTGGGAACTTATTTGTATACTCCTCATCTATCATCGATCCCATCTTTAGCTTGTAAAATTATTTGGATTTACTATCATGGTACCTTTCTGACAAGTACTTCTTCCTGAAAATTCTTTTGGATTCATGCCAACTCAACTCCTTTGTCCTAATGTCTTTGGCCCCCTTCACATCTTCCCACTACATGTTTGTTTTACCTTTTAGGCTAAAGATAACTATTTTGGCCTTCATATTCTCTGTGTACTCATGTAGTTCAAATAACTTCTTCATCCCAAGTAATCAAGCCTCTACATCCTCTGGCTTCTTCAAATCTCCATCAAAGGCGGGTGGCCTAGCTTTCTTAAACTCATCTGGCTAGTATCCCATGTCACTCCTCCTATAAGAGTGATAATGATGATGATCATAGTGCAAGTCAGAACCAGAACTAGAATAGTACCTGTGTCCATCACCTATCATATCCAAAGTATCTAAGAAACTACAATATCTAACCATTTCATCCCTATCCGACCTATTCCCACCATGATATCTACTGCCATATGCCCCATTAGTCCTATCCTCTTTCCCATGGATGATTCGAAGTGGTCCTTGTCTCTGCAATTTTGACAAACTCTGAAGGATTACTGCATTAACTTCTGCTTGTTTCTCCTATGCCTGCATTATTCTGTCATTGTCTACTTTGTAACTTATTAATTCTTCCTTCAAGCTTCTCAATGTGTTTGCTAAATCAGAAGAGTGCCCAACACCACACTATTCATCTGGTCCATAAGGAGAATATCGTGAATTGTAGTATACCATGTCGTTATTCATCTTGATCTCTTCTTCCTGCAAGGTGTATCATGTCAGCTAAACCAAGCAATAAACAAACCAACGTACCTCAGTATAGTTTGAGGAGTATATATTGTCTGCAAGACCAACCAGATTAGAATCATAGCAATATATAATCATTATCTCAATCATTACCCAGTTACCATGTATGATGCCACAACCACAACACCAACTAGACACAATGCGTTCATAACAACATATGTACGACACGCATGCATACGCAATATATACAAACACTAACATGCATAACTAGTGCATAACCAACATAAACTCATGATAACACATCAAACCACAACACCATCAACCTTCATGTGGCAACAACATTGCAACCATAACCACCACCATGCATATGCAAAAGCACATAGACCACAAGTATAAGCAACACATATGCAACTGACAAGCGTGCATGACCAACACAATGTCCATCTAGTCCAAGGGGTGAAGCATGCTCTGATACCACTCTGTAACACCCTCCTCCCACATTTACCCAAGTTAATCGATATGTTGGGGTAAACATGTGATGAGAGGCTACTATGATCTTATTCAACTACCCAAGTACATTTAAGGAAGTGGAACTGACACAACACAAGCAATATGACCATACACACATGCTACAAAACCTTCAGGAGGAAATCCACCCTTCCAGGTGACCAACCCCTGAGGAAACTCAACATTTCACTGACCTAGAGCCCCAATCGCTCCCTTTCCAAGCCCTCCAAGCGACTGAGAGCCCCAGTCACTCCCATGAGCCTGTCGGGGTACGACTGTAGCCTTTTTCTACTAGTGCTATTGCAGCGACTGCGATATTTAAGGTTATTTTCTAGGGCTAAGACCCAGTGATTTTCTAGAAACTCATGAAACTTCCAAAACTCATAAAATACGTGAAAACAATGCTTTTGATAAAAAAATTTGATCAAAGACCTGACTAGACCCCTACTAGCCATGATAGACATTTCGTCAAACATGTCACAAATATGCATTCTACAAATGATAACAAGAGATTTGAGCATAGAGGTCTCATATTTATCTGAGAATCGCTAAGAAGCATTGATGCCTCATCACATTAGTTTCATTATCATTTATTAGGTCATATAGTCATTGTTCATTAATTTACAAATCAAAACATGATGAGAGTCATACATCATCATTGTCATAAAACATGCTCATAACCAACATATAATCAACAGAAATAACAAGGATACAACAACCATAGAATCTACATATAAACCAATACATTTACTCCTGAAATACTAAGAAGAAGAACTCATATTAATGAATGAAAAATCCAACCAAGTTCGATACTTGCACGAACCACCCGAATGTAGATTGGTTGAACCAAATATTTCTTTTAGCCAATCACCCTCGTGCCATTTTCCAATAATGAATGTGGGACTCAAAACCGACAAAATGATCCAGAGCTTCCCGAGGCTAAACCACCTCACCCTCATCAAAAGAACCAGGCTTTACTGCAATCCCCACTAGATCACTAGGCGATAAACAATAAATATACCATACCAGGCTTTACCATAATCCCCATTAGATCACTAGGCCATAAACAAGCATGGATGCCACTGGATTTCTCCACCTACACCATGAGGAATTTGTCTGTCTCCTAATCTCTATGCTTTACCACAATCCACACCGAATCACTAGGCCCTAACTGAGACTACAGTCTCTAGGATTTACCGCAATCCACATTGGATCACTAGTCCCTAACCGAGACTCCACTCTTCAGGCTTTACCGTATATCCCATCTCGGGATTCCTAGGCCTGACGAAGAGAACCCACCTCTAGGCTTTATGTTATATCTCAACATTCAACGTTTGAGGATTCCTAGGGCCACCAAGGAAACACAAAATACGGCTTTACCGCAACCCACAACCTGGCTTAGGGGTTACTAGACCATGTGTTATTTCTTTCAGAGACCATCTCACTTAGTTTCAAATCCATCCGGTAATCCGGCTCAACCAAAATCATGAGAACCCATCACACCATGGCTATCTAGAAATGGAAAGGCTATGCTAAAAAACATTGTCTCACCTAGAAAGACCCATGCCAATGACAACAAGATAACCAACAACACACATGCATAACCACGCATGCCAAAACTAGCAAGGAAATCATACATGCAACTTGATACCTGCAAAGAATCTCATTGTAGCTGCTTGATCTTGCTCTTCCTTGCTTGATTCTTTCTTTCCTTTGCCTCCTTTTCTTTATTGATGCAATGTTGAAGTGTTCCAAGAAAACTTTGTGTCCAAGAGTGTGAGAGAGAGAATAGAGAGGGAGCTCCAACACTGAACTAAAGAGAGAAAAAAAAAAAAAAAAGTGCCAACTGATCCATATAAGCCTTTTAATTAGTGAGGCCTCTATTTTCTTCATTTTCCTCCTCACATGCAATGTGTGACCATTCACCTTCCTTTTCTCCTAATTTCCATTATTTTCATAAATAAAATGTCAATTAATGTCACTTTTCCTGTCCATGTCTTTGCCATTTCCTTTGCCAATTTCCTTAGCCATAATAAACCAAATGAACACCTGTGCTAGGATGTTTTTGCCCAACATTCAACTTGGAATAAGTGTCCCATAATTGTGGTTACTATTTTACCTTTATTAAATTTTATTATATGGAATTTTCACCATGGTTGTTACAGCTAGGATCATAAAGAGACAGACAAACACATGAGACACAAAATTTTACCTTGGGAAAACCCACTTGGGGGGAAACCCAACAACCTTTTCTTTACAGAAATTATTCAATTCAAAACGAGATACAATTTGATCTTCTAGTAAAAAATAAATCCAAACAAGCCATAAACATACTTAGGCCAAACCTGGTCAACCAGAGACGAATTCGGCCTCCTAAAATTGCCCCCCTGAAATTTCGACCTACTACCTTAGAAATCAGTCTACTATTGCTTTAGAAATTAGGTCTTCGGAGATTCTCGACTTGCCCTTTAAACTTGATCTTCCCTTGTATATATCCTCCTTCGCTTAAACATAAGTGATCTAAATTTCCTCTCAATTGATGAAGTCTCATGGGTATATATAGTTATTGGATGAACCCAAAGTGGTGTCTCCAAAGGGTCTGGATGAATCAAACTTTTGCAAGGTCGACTTGACATTCTTAGAGCCAAAAATTCAAAATTACCTCTTTTTGAAGTCGACATGAAGAACATGTCTTGGATTTATTATTACATATATTTGAAGGGCTAGAACATTAACTATGAAGAACGACCATAGTTACAAATATTCAACATTAACAACATGGGAACTGAGCTATATATGTTAGGAATAGAGCCATAGTTATAGAATTGGGGTTGTATGGACTAGAAAACAAAAGTGGTCTCCATTGAAGTTGGGGAGAGTTGAGAAAAACGAAAAAATTGGGCAAAATCCCCAATTTTTCAACGATGCCCAGGGATAATTGGCAGGATGCGTTGATGCCCAGATTGAATTTAGCCAAGGAGCTTGGGCCTAAGAGTTTCGTTGTGGCCCTATGAGGAATATATATATATAATATATATATATATATATATATATATATATTCAAATGTGTTGTATGAATAATGTGAACCATACTAGTGACATGGACTGATAAATTCCATGGTGGTAGAATATAGGGCCATGGTGAGTAAGTGGTGAGGCCCAAATATTTATTCCTAAAATCTCAAAGGACAATGACAACTATTGAGATGAATAATGACAGTGGTTATAATTTGATACTTAATATTTTAATATTGAGATGAATAGTGACCATTGTTATGATTTGATCTCGCGTTTTACTTCAAAAAATCCTTCAAAATGATCAATTCACCAGTTACATAATATAAATTATTTTAAAATAATATAAAACTAAAAAATAACAATATTTCAAATTATTATATTAATTGTATTTTTATATGCAAAATTAAAATTTTCTATACCTACGTGATTTTAATATTTTTATATGTAATATATTTTATACGCAACAATGACCTTTTATATATATATATATATAATATATATATATATATATATTCCTCATTCTATATTTACAATCATTTTGATTTTTTTACACGTTTTTATTATTTTGCAAGAAAAGAACGATTTGTTTGGCATGATTTTGAGGAAATCTTGTGGAAATTTTTGGAAATGTTTAATTTTGGGTCCTCCAAGGGTTCTTGTGTTGAACCCATTTCCACTTTGAAAAAATATTCAATATTCCTAGTTTTAGTTTTTTTGAAAAAATTCTTGGAATTGCAATGAGAAAATCACCATCAACATAAAATTGTAGTATGCTTAGAGAAATCTATTATAAGTCATATAAACTGATATTTATTCATTTTAATAAACATTATTATTATAAGGGATCAGAGATTTCCACAATTATTCATATTGTTAGAGATTTTTGGAGAACTGTGTATTGGATTTTTTTATCTGTCAAACATTCGGATGGTTTATCCATCCATCATCAGGGACCTGAGAGCTTCGTGCGTAAACTAGAGGTGAAAAACTTTCTTATAGGAGAAAGGAACTAGTATAAGTTGGGAGAAGGGTCAAAGCTAAATTAAATTATTCAGAAATAATAATTAAAATTTTGACTAGATCTATTGAAAATTAAATAATTTAATATATGAAATAAGAAATAAGTGAAAATTAATATATAAATTATTAATAATTAACTTAGAATTGAACATTGAGAATGAGTGAAAAATAAGAATTAAAATTATAAGAATTAATGAAAACAATAATTAATAATATTCAAAAAGAAATAATTAATAATGGTAGTCAAATAAGAGGGTTTAGCTAAAAATTTGATTTTTTTTTTTTTTTTGTAAGTCAAAGTTCTATTCATTCATTAAAAAAGAAGTACATCAATATCACAATGCAGGTAGTCTCACCCCGACTAGGTTTGTTGACTACTATGATCAACATATGACAGAAACAAAAGAACAACTAGAGATAGTCCACAACTTAGGAGGCCAAAGACACCATAAAACACATAAAACAAGTAAAACACATGTAACCATGCTCAGCCATCGGAACTAATAGAAGCAAGATTGTCTGGAGCAGTACATAGAGGAGGACAACGACAAAATGAGCATTGTACATGCTCTTTGAAGTGAGTCATCTATGACTCCATCTTCTCCACCTTCTCGGATAACAGATTTTGACCACACCATACCACCACGACCTGTTTCCAAACATGACACTAAAAGTAATGCATTTTGTTTAGTGTAGCAATGAGTGCTGCATATTCTTCTGGTCACACCCTCTTAGAGTTTTCAGGTGATCTAGGATAAAATGGATCAAATCCCGACAATTTTACAAAAAATGGTGACAATCCGTCGTTTCTCCATGCCTAGGTCATCTCGCCTTCCCCCATCTACCCATGCCACCTCGATGCATCTCTCCACCCCTCTTTGGAGTCCACGAAGTTCTCCCCCCATGACCAATCAATGAGCCAACACGACCACCACGAGCCCCGGAAGCCACCCGACCCAAGCTGCCAATGGTTCGACCACCCTAACCAAAACTTAGAGGCACCTCTGCTGCCATTACCACCTATAAATGTGACCCTCGACCCCTCTGACTGGCCGAAATTTTCTTAGTCAGGGGAAAGGAAGGAGCATTGCACGGCTCAGGGCACATTGTATCAAAACCAGGGGCGCCAAGTAAAGGCAGAACAAGCCAACAATAATCGACACACACCAAAACTATGACTGCAAAGAGAATCCTCAACCACGTCAAAAAATCACTTACCAACCCGACCAAGTGAGCTACATGAAGCCAAGACACCAATCCAGTGGAAAGACATTGAGACGTTAAATCACAAACCCCAACCCCTCGCAGAAATAACACTAGCAGAAAGACCTGAGGACAGACACACTTTTGCCACATAAGTCTCCTAAAAATGCATAATCTCGGTGAAATTCGCTTGGAAGGGTAGACCTACTACCCCGTAGACACAAAGGAAAACCAAGAGTAAATATACCCAAACACCCACAATAGGGCTCACGGGTCGACCCAATTACCATGTCTCGAACCCTTATCCTGCTCATGAAATCCAGAGACCACACACGAGAAAAGAAATCAACCAATTCAATGACCATGATGTTGGGGAGGGGGCACCGACTGCGAAAGTGCCACCATCCCCAGACAGGGCGCCAACTGTGGAGTTTAACATCACTACTAGAACTCAACCAATGCCCATAAGAACGCCTCAAAAACCAAATTGCATGCCATACCAAAAGAGCGCCACCCTCCATATACTAGCGATGTTCACCCACTCTCACTCCCAACGAGGATGATGTGAAGTTCACATGCATTGCATTAACACCTCCCATACTTAGGATGTCGTGAGAGGATAGGGAGGTCAGCCCCTGCACCAACGATCAAGTGTTTGACATCATTAACCACACGTAGGGTTGCTTGTTGTGTTTATCACCCTCATCGGGGAAGCTAAACATTAGAATTAATATTTCAATAATTTAAAATCATTTTTAATGATAAAATTTGACATAATTAAAATAGAATTAATTAGATATTAGAATTAGAAATTATTCATTCGGAGAAAGAAAATAAATAATTTTATTTTTAATAAATAATAAAATAAAATAGTGAATAAAATAAGATTGGGATGATAATTAATTTACTTTAAAAAATTATAAATAAATAAATTAAAATAGAAATTGTCAAGTTTGACAAATGAGAATAAATTGAACTTAATATTTATATATATATTACAATTTAGTCATTGATTGAAATAATTTAATTATTTGATTGATTCAACAACAAACTTGGGTCCATTAAAATATTGATAATTGAATAAATTAATAGGAAGATGAAGTTTAAATTATCAGTGGGAAAGATGGTGGATGACGGGCTTCCATGATTGGCTAAGTCTATATCCATCATCTCTATTAAAATTATTAGGGTTCTTCTTGATTTCCAAAGCTTCTCGAATAACATGAGAGTTATAAAAAAGAACAAAGACTACGATTTTCGAATGATCAAAAGGCTAAGATTTAAAATTTAATTCTTTTCTTTATCGAACGAATAATTCTAATTCTAATATCAATTAATTTATTTAATTATTCATTTATTTACATCAAATTTATAAAATTTATTTAAATAGGAAATTATTAATTCTATTATTTAGTTTGACACCATCATTTAACTTTTTTTTTAATATTTAAATGTTGTCAATTATTCTATTTCAATCACCAATTTAATTTTAAATAATAATTAAATATATATTAATTTTTCTACCATTTATTTCATATATTAAAATTGAATTTCCAAAAATTAATATAAATTTTAATATAATTAGAATAATTTTGTTTAATTTTGACCCTTCTCCCATTAGATCTCAGCCAAACACAGTTATTCTCCAAAAATATCTAACAAAACATTATTATTCTCTTTTTACTTCTTTTACTTATTGTATTTAGGCTTCTGTGATCCATATCAATTTTGAGAATATTTTTTGGCGAAATTCACATAGAGATACTTTTGTCGACACGTTTGGAACCAACTAGTGTGGTTCATCATCAAGGCAAGTTGAATGAGCAAACCTTGCTTTGCATATTAAATAGATATGGCAGAATATCCAATGACCAAATTTCTAGACAAGATAACGGTTAAAATTTTACTTTTAAATTTTTTATA
>APFE030619769.1:2745-13151 GCA_000404065.3 Pinus taeda
AGACCTAAAGCCTAGTGACCAAATTTTGCTTGAAGACTCTTTGAAATGACAAAATTTGACCTTGACACTCTGAGACCACTTTGTAAGAGCATATTTGATCACTGGAGGAAGGTTGGAAAGACTGACACTAACAACCTCAACCTTCAGATTTCTGAACTTTGATTAAATACACAATCATCCACACCCTAGGTAGTTAGGGAATAGTGCACTGGTACTATCCAGAAAGGGTCGGAGGAAATAGGAGAGGCAGTGCAGAACTGTAGGACTATGTTGGAAGAATCCTTCGTGGCCGTCACTTCCTTACAGGAGGACCCCACCATATAGCGCCTAGAAACAGAGGTGTATAACTTCAAGCGCAGTATGACAGTATGCACGGAATGGCGCAGATAGTTGCCCTAAACCACTGGCTACCGAAGCTATAGCAGGCGAAGGCATTAGAGGAACAGGTGGATGCCACGTGACAAAAAGAGGTAGTACTTAAAGCATGCATCTAGCCTTGGATTGATGAGGCCTTCCTCATCACTACTGATATCAAAGGGAAGCTCACACAAATGAAGGTGATGCATGCCTTAAGACAGGGATTTTCCCCTGACAGCGAGCATTCGACCGAAAGAGTAGAGCAGATCCAGCAGATAGTAGAACAACGCGTTGCGGACCTTCACGCAACACAGGCACAGTTGAAGGGGCTCCGTGCCAAGATTTTTGTACCAACAGAGTGACTTGGGACAAGACAAGATGATTATGTTGGGGGCCTGTTGGGTATGGAATCCCTCGCAGCGTGGTTTTGGGGCTCAAAGCCCAATTTTTGTTCAATTGTACTGTAAGACTCCGCGAATTGCAGGCGCAAAGCACGAAGTCTAGGATGATTCATAGGGTTGTTCACCCTAAAATATTGTAATTTAATGTAAATTTGTGTCAGCCTACCCATGGTCCGCAGACCATGGGATTGTATAAATAGAGCGAGGCTCTAAGTGTAAAGGTAGCTAAGGAAGAACAGATAGAATAGCGAAGGTGTGGTTCAAGGTTAGAGTTGGATCTGAAGTGTACGGGGTCATAGTAGTAGGAAGAGGCTCTGCAGCTAAGTGCGTAGAGGCCTAATAGAGTCTGTAGCTGAGTACGCAAACCCCTGCAGCTGAGTGCACAGGGTGGAGTCGAGTTTGTACTTGGAATTGAAACTTAATAAAGAGAATTTTACTCTATGCATTTGTTCTTAAATCCACATTTTGATCTTATACATTACTTTTACTCTATTTATTTAGTATGCATACTTGATGAATACTCGTATGAATGCTTATATATGAAAATAATCTAAGTAATCAGCTAACAAAGCCTAACTAAGGAAGACTTGGGTAAATAACACGGGTCACGCTGCAGCTAGAACTGCATGAAGATAGTATCGCAGGGCACGGGGTACCCGCAGGTGCGCGTAGCGCAGTAAGTGCGAAGGTTGGGCCACGTACCAATAACCTCATATCAGACATCCCCAGGGTGTGAAAACCTAGTTCTAGCACCCTCCCATACTACTTCGGGTGAAACCTCAGTCTGCGCTCCACGGACTGTTGCCGAAAGGGCCAGTAGTACCGGGATTTTCTTGGCTAAATCACTTCTGAACTTGGGTCAGGCCCCACTAAGCCAACAAAGAATGATATAGGGCAGTCAGTGAATATTCCACGAGGAAAAAAGTGATACGTGTAAATGGGGTCTATAAGACCAAAATAAATGAGAAAGGAAGGGTAGAAACACATAAAGCAAGGCTAGTTATTAAGGGATACAAAAATAAATGTGAAAGTGATTATGTGGAGACATTTGCGCCAGATGCAAGGATGGAGGTAGTAAGGACAGTTTTAGCAATTATTGCACAACATAAGTGGAAGGTATATCAAATGGATGTGGAGTCAATATTTTTGAATGGATTATTCAAAGAGGAAATGTATATGTAGTATCCATCTCGTTATGAGGTTCAAGGCCAAGAAGACAAAGTGTACAGACTAAAGAAAGCTCCTTATGGTCTTAAGAAGTCACCGTGCACATGGTATAACAAGATGGATTCATATTGGTTGAAAAATGGATTTAGCAAATGTGATGGTGAGCATATACTATACATAAAAGAATGTTATGATTGGGGATTGTTAAAGTATTTTCTAGGCATAGAAGTGAATCAAATGGAAGATGCCATTCTTTTTCTCAATAAAACACGCATCAAAGATTTTGAAGAGGTTTAAAATTTAGAACAAAAAGCCCGCGCTAACTCCAACAACCATGGGTTTGAAATTAAGAAAATAATATTGTAGCAACAATGTAAATCCAACACTATACAAAATTATGATTGGTAGTTTGATTTATTTGACTACAACTAGGCCTGATTTAATGTATGCAACTAGATTGGTTTCAAGATTCATAGAGACACCAAAGGAGACACATTGGCAAGAAACTAAAATACTTTTAAGGTATGTTAATGGACTAAAGGATATGGAATTTTATATACTGCAACAAATGATTTTAGGATGGTTGGATATATTGATAGTGATTAAGAAAGAAGTGTAGATGATAGAAAGAGCACATCAGACTATATTTTTCACATGGGTTCACTTCCAAGAACAACCAATAGTCACTTTATCAACAATTGAATTTGAATATGTCACAACAATACTGGTAGCATGTCAAACTATTTGGATGAGAAGAATGTTGAAAGATTTATTGCATGAACAAGAAGGAACAACAAAAATATATTGTGACAACAATTATGCATTTTCTCTATCTATGAATTTAGTTTTCACAAAACAAGTAAGCAAATTCACATAAAGTGCCATTTTATCATGGAGTTGATCAAGAATGGGGAAATTGTTTTGGACCATTGTAGGTTGCAAGAGAATTTTTCATATATCTTCACCAAACCATTGGCAAAAGAAACTTTTTTTCACCTAAGAGACAACTTGGGAATTGTCAATATCAATAGTTTTGATTAAGGGGAGTGTTGGAAATTAATCCCAACCACTAAAATCGAATGAACTGAATGCGTGCCACACTTAGAAGTACTGAAAAATTAGATTGCAATTTTTTCTTCGAGCTGAAGGAATATGAATTAAATGAATTTATAAATTGCATACAATGTCTATCATCCCTACATTACATCCATCAATCAAATATTTGGTAGTACCTACACGGAGTTGGTGTAGTTGTAAATGCTTAATTGTACTATGTGTTGTAAGAAGTACACTGCACATGTGGAATTGTAAAGTATTTAATATGTAATTTAATGTATTGATTGTGCACAAGTCATATGACATATTAGATATTTTAATTATTTATTAAGTTGGTGTCATGAAATATAGTTTCAGTTGGTTTCCTATAAGTTTGTGTCTAGAGAGAAAATAGGTGGGCTGTAAACCTCTACAAAAATTATGGTTTATTTTGCTGTTTTCACTACTACAACACCCTCCAAATTTTGTTACATTCGAATTTTGTATCCTATCATCTGTCATATCAAGTGTCGCTTTCAGTCACCAAGTGTCGTTTCATGTTATTCCCTATGTTTGAAAGTGAACATTTTCTTTCCTAAGTGTCGTTGCACCATTTAGTACATCCATGATACACTTCACAATCTTAATACACTTTTTATACGCAAAATGACACTTTTCATCACAGGCGGACATACTTTGTCCATTATACTTGGAGAGTGTTTGTAAACTAGTGTTTTGATGTATAATTCTCAATATTGGGTCTTGTCTAAGTTTTTCTCGTGACTTGGTATGTGTCGCACTTAGTTTTACTCCTAACACATTGTGTTTTCCATGTTTCACCTTTCAGAATTAGAAAAATTTTGGTTTCTACAACCTTGCCCACTGGGCAAGTAAGAGTGCACAACGCACTCCCAAACGTCAATTGGACCCCCCTTGTTTGTTGAATATGTGACCTGCACCCAAGCTAACCCTTCCCTCCCTCTTGGGTGCACAATTCAATCTCAAGTCAAAATCTCACCTTGTTCTTTCGAAACACACCAATCTTTAAGCCTCTTACCCAACTAAGTGCACAACACATTGACAATTTTCATTAGGACGTCCTTAAGCCTTAACATTGCACCTTGCACCCTCATCTGAGTGCATGGCACATCAACAGTGAATATCAAGCCTCTGTTGAGCCCTAACACTACGCCTTGTGCCTTCTTTGTGACTCAAGCCTCCTAAGTTTAGCGCATGGGACATCAACAAGCATCATTAAGCCTCCTAGTCCCTTGCAATTGTGCCTTATACCCTCCATCAAGCCTCCTCTTCCCATTCGAGTATGTAACACAATCTTAGTGCTCAAAACACAACCCTTGTGTCTTGATAGTGTGCCCTGTGCCTAGAAGCTTTCCCTTTCTTTCTCGAGCGCATTGTTTGGAAGTTTGCATGAAACATGATATAATAGTTTTTTTTTTCGTTGATGTTTCCTTTCCATGAGTGATCTTACCTACTGGTATTATTAGAACATAATGATAAGGAGGCATGATAAGATATTTCAAAAGGAAGCAACAGAAAGAAGCATTCAAAGACAAAAGAGCATATGATTGTGACAAGTGAAAGAATATAAGATTCCAAGGATTAAAGTGATCCATAAAGACTCCATATAATCTCAAGGCCCTTTAGAGTGTAAATGGAAACAACAATGAGAAAACTGCATCAAGTATTGAAGACATAGGTGGCAACATTGTCACCTCTCGACAAATTCCGTGTCACAAGTCACTATGGGTTTGGGTCATTAATGTTGGTGTCTTGTCTTGTTGTCGCCACATCATGATGTGAAAATAATAATATAATTGTGTAATTATTGTAAATATAAATATGTGGAAATCCAAGAGTCATGTATAGAAAAAAGAACCACATGTAGAAGTCTAAAGGTCACATATAAAAGTCCAAAAGTCATGTTGAAGTGCAAAATCCATTTGGAATCCCAAAGGTCATTTAGAAGTCCAAAAGTCATATGAGAAGATCAAGAGTCATGAGGATATAGAGAGTCATGTCTCTAGTTATAAAAGATGCCTCATTACTCAAATAGAGGAATTTTCACCTTGGCTTCTCCCACAAGTAATTGCAAAGACAGAGATAATTATTTTGGAGAGAAAGTGGTAGCTCTAACGCTCCACAATTTGGAGAAAGTGGTGTTCATTGTATTAATGTATCTTGGAACTTTTGCCTAATACTTGAAGCATATTTGGCCAACACATTTTCATGCATATATTGTGGATGTTTCAAGACTTTTCTTTGAATGTTTATTGTTTATGTTGGTGTTCTTATACATTATAAAAATTGAACTAATTAGCTTTGGTTCTTATCCCATTGAAAATGTGTTGTGATGGTTGTATTGATCATAGCATCTATGTGAACTATTTTTCTTGATGATTAATGGTTCTTCCTCATTAATGTGCATGTATCTTTACTAGAATAGTATTATTACTTTTCTTTTAGAGACTCACTTTGTTTCCTTGTAGTGAAAGAACATTGATACATTTGTAATTGAACATTACACAAGGCATATCTTCTTGCTCTTTCAAAAGTACATACACATACTCTCTTATGCTAATTTTCCAATCCAAGGCATATGTTTAAGTAAATTGCGATTGGGCCACAAGTTTGGGTGGGACTCCTATACCAAAGTGTGTGAGGTATAATTGAGATTTCATATCAAGGAGATCCCTTGTATTTTGCTAAGATCCAACACCTTCAACATTTTGGTACTAGAAAGAGGGTAGCCACCTTTTTATGGTTGAAAATTTAGTAGCTTTAATAGTGGATTTTATAAAATAGGCATTAGATGAGAATTTTTTGTGCAATCTAGAAAAAGCTACATCTTCCAAGGAAGCATGGAAGACCTTGGAAACAAATTTAGTGCAAAGGAAATTGGCATGTAATGACAAGTTGTGTCACACTTTGTCGAAGAATCAATAGAGAAGTCAACTGCAGATCTGAGAGGAGATGAGCAAGACTCTGGGAGGATAACACAGCTTGGAGGATTTTTGCATACATATGAAGAAGTTGTAGCAAATATTGTAGAGAGTGAATTTGAAGCCTTTATATGTGACGCAGAGAAATAGCATATAAATGTTCATGAACTCCACTGTAACATGGATGGTGAATATGATGGTGAATCCCACTATGATGACACACATGTGGATGATTAAAAAGTGAGATGTGAATTGGTAAATCCAGTCGCAACTCATGAATTTGTTGAATTTTAAATTGGTAATGAGAACATGCATACTCAAATATCCCACCATAGGGTGGATGAACATTATATTAATGACACTTGTGGTATATTTTTGAAACAATGACTGATTGTGGTAATATGGTAAGTTCCATGTTTGATGAAGAATTGAAGGTTGAATTTTCAATTGTAGCAACAAGTTATGAAGAAATTGGAACTTCTCATGAAGAAATATGTGATCTAGCAACAACTGATGATCGAGAAGAGGATAAAGTGATTCAAGAGTTTTTGATTAGAGTATCCACTAACTGCATAATATTGGAAGATAGTCCCAATACAATTAAAGAGGTTGAGAAGGAAGAGGGACAGAAGGAAGCTATCACATCAGAGCATAATGAAGATGTCTTAACATTATTTTTGAATATGAATGTGTACAAAATAACATGGAAGTCAAAGTTGAAAAGAAAGTTATTAATAAGTTTGAAGAAAAATTGAAGCTCTTTGAAGAATGGATTGAGAAGCCAATTGAACAAATTGATAATAGTCTTAAAGAAAAAACTGGAATAGAATAATTAAATGAAATGGTGAATGAGAAAAAGGAGCATGATTACAATTTTACAGGTAAGCCTAATGATGATCTTCAATGTATAAATTATAGGCAAAAAGTAGTAGTACCTAAGGATGAATGTGAATAGAAAGACATGGAAGTTTCTAAAGACAAAGAAGAAAGAATTGAAACAATATTTCAACAATGCAGTCAAGAAAAGTTTAGATTCTACTATCAAGAAATATGGCAAAATAAGATAAAGAATATGAAGCGCAAGAAGCAGTCAAAGAAGACATTTTGAAGATGAAGATTTGTGGCAGTAGTTGAGGGTTGAACGAATCTTTGAAGAGGAAGTTGTAGAAGACAAACTTAGAAAAAATACAAGAGAAGACAAAGATAAATTGCAACAGCAATAAGTGAATCAATATGGAGCTTACAACAAGAAAGTGCAGCTAAAAATGAAGCAGTTTCAAGGATATAGAATTTGGAAGAAACAAAAAAGAAAATTAAAAATTGTAAAAGTTTTGAGTTTTGAGTCATTGAGTTATGTTGAGTCATACATTAGTAATTAAGGGGGGTTTTGTAAATAACTAATTACTTTGACATGCATTGTACTGTATATTAAGAGTATGAGTTAGTTCGAGTTTTATCTATATTTGGAAAAGTATAATTTAGTGTGATTTTGCATGGAGCAATTAGCTAGAGTTGAGTCAAATCATGTTGGAAATAGCATGATTGCATATTTAGTAAGTTAGATCTTTACATACTCATGGTTGGGTCAATGTGAGAGGTATAGGGCTAGAAGTGTAACAACCCTACTAAAAATTCCACGTAATACAAGTTAATAAACGGAAAATAATAACCATGGTTATGGGACAGTTATTCCAAGTTGAATGTTGGGAAAAACATCATAGTGTGGGTGTTAATTTGGTTTATTATGGCTAAGTAATTTGGAAAATGAAATGGAAAATGCTTTGGAAAGGAAAAATGGCATTTTTGGCAATTTATTTATGAAAATAATGGAAATTAGGAGAAAAGGAAGGTGAAAGGTCACAGGTTGCATATCAGGAGGAAAATGAAGGAAAATAATGGAGAAATGAAGAAAATAGAGGCCACATTAGTAAAAAGGCTTATGAGGATTAGCTGGTACCTTTTGTCAATTTAATTTTGGAGCTCTCTCTCTCTCACCCGCTTGGACACTTAGTGTTTTCTTGGAGCACTTCAACATTGGATCAAGAAAGGAAAAGAAGGAAAAGAGGAATCAAAGATCAAGAAAGGAAGAGCAGGATCAAGAAACTACAACATCTTTATGTGTAGGTATTGATTTGCATGTGTGATTTCCTTGCTAGATTTGGCATGCATGATTATGCATGTGTGTTCTCTTTTTGTCATGGGCATGTGTTTTTCCAAGTGTGAGAGTGTTTTTCAACCTTGCCTCGCCATTTCCGGATAGCCATGGTGAGATGGGGTTCTCATGTTTTTCTTGAGCTGAATTTCCAAATGGATTTGAAACTAAGTGAGGTGGGTCTTTGAATGAAATAGCACATGGCCAAGTGATCCTTGAACCAGTTTATGGATTACGGTAAAGCCACTGGCCTAGTGACCCATGAACTTGAATCTAGGTTGCGGTAAAGCCAGTTGTTGTGTGCCTTGGTGGGATAAGGAATCCTTGACTAGTGAATGGCGGATATACAATAGAGCCTAGAGTTGGTTTCCCTTGATCAGGTTTAGGAATTCTTACCGATGAATGTCAGGATATACAGTAAAGCCTAGAGGGTGGTATCTCGAGTATGGCCTTGTGATCCCTAGATTAGAATGTGGATTGCGATAAAGCCTAGAGACTAGGAGACAAGAAAATTCCTCACAGTGTAGGTGGAGAAATATGGAGGCATCCATGATTGTTTATAGCCTAATGATCCAGTGAGAATTGTGGTAAAGCCTGATTCTATTGATGAGGATGAGGTGGTTTAGCCCCAGGAAGAACTAGTTAGTTCTTTTGGTTTGAGTCCACATTCATGCTTGGAATATGGAACGAGGGTGATTATTTGAAGAGGGACTTGGCTCATCCAATCTATAGTTAGGTGGAATATGGTAGTCCCATACCGTGTTGGCTTTTGCATTCGTTAATAAAAGTTTTTTCCTTGGTATTTCCTTGGTATTTTATGAGAAAATGTATTAGATTATATGTGGAATTTATGGTTGTTGTATCCTCATTATTTCTGTTGTTTGTGTGTTGGTTATGAATATGTTTTATGACAATGAAAATGTATGGTTGTCATCATGTTTTGAAAATGTAGGTTTTAACCCCATACAAAAATTACCTACATACGAATTCTAAATCACAGAAAAATAAAGAATGCGAGAGCATAACACATAAAACACATATACACAGAGATTTCCCACTCGATCCCAAAACCGGGACTACCAGCTTGATTTTTCATTATGTTCCTTTCAATGTTACAATACATATTTATACATGCCGAAGCATCCAATACCATGGACCGAAAACCATCGCGTCCAAAACCATGGACCGAAAACCATAGGTAGGTTTGCCCAACCTAATATAGGGTCCAAAAAAAAATTTTCCCAGGGCGTTGCCCCGGCTTCGTAGAGGGGGGCTACCCTCTCCCCTCAAGCCCCCCCATGTTGTCCCCCCACTACGCAATCGGTACAACAAAGGGGGGGCTCTGCCCCCCCTCTAACCTCCCGATTCACTATATAGGTTAGTCGTGGAAAGAATATAAAACAACCCAACAATCTCCCACTTTTTGTTTTCTTTCCACAGGGGGCCATAGGAGAGCTTAGTCATATTTCCAGCCCTGAAACGCCAATTGTTTTTCTACACCAAGAGAAATTCTCAGAGCTCACAGATTTTTTCAATGCATCTGCAGTATTCTTCAAAGTGTCCACCTTTACCAGCAACAACCTTTTGTCTTCTATCATATCCCTCACAAAGTGATACTGAACATCAATGTGCTTTGTCTTTGAATGATAAGCAGGGTTCTTTGCCAAGAAATTGCACTTTGGCTGTCACAGTCTATCCTTATAGCTCCCTGTACTAACCCCATACTTGAACACAATCTCTGCAACCAAACTCTTTCCTTGCTTGCATGAGTGGCTGCCATGTATTCTGCCTCTGTAGTTGATAGTGCCACTACAGATTGTTTCTTACTCATCCAACTGACTGCACCTCCAAATAGGTTAAACACATACCCACTTGTAGATCTTCGCTGATCCGTAGCTCCAGCCCAGTCTACATCAATAAAGCCACGAATATCCAACACTCTGTCCAATCCCGGTCTTCCTTGGTAGCACAAACCATAATCACTAGTGCCAAGAAAATACCTGAAAACCCGCTTCACTGAATTCCAGTGCTCCTTCCCTGGTTTTGACGTAAACCTGCTCAATACTCCCACTGCATGTGCAATGTCTAGTCTAGTACAAACCATTGCATACATCAAGCTACCGACTGCACTTGCATATGGAACATGAGACATGTCCTCTTCCTCTTCTTGTGTCTTGGGACACTGTTCAGCAGATAACCTTACACCTACAGGAATAGGAATTTTCACCGGTTTACTATCGTGCATATTAAACCTCTGCAGTATTGTCTCGACATACTTCCTCTGGTTTAACCAGAGCTTCCTCTTTGCTCGATCTCTTTTAATTTCCATGCCCA
>APFE030619773.1:2378-16217 GCA_000404065.3 Pinus taeda
AATGATCTTTATTACCAGTTATTGTTTGAAATCTCTTTAGATCGCATAATAGAATATATACATCCCGGGTTAGCATAGATTAGATGTGTTGTTTCTCATTAGATTACAATATCATAGAGTTAGTTTAAGAATCTGAATTAAAATAGCTTTAAAGTACTCTTAGATCAACACTATCCAACTCTACACACACACACACCTTCAGATTGGGAAACTAGTCCCATTATCCCCAGTCGGACCCGCTATACCAAACGGATAAGGAGCTGCCAACCAAGGTCCGGACCGGGTGGGTATCCCCCTTGTTGTCGACCCAATTTTCGGGGCTTCAACAGAACCCAGGGTTGATAAGTAAAGTTGGTAGCCCTGGGAGTTGCAACATTCTTGCTGCAATACCTAGGCTCTTCACTTTTTGGTGCTTTTGCTGGGGAGGTGTTAGAGTAGGATGTGAATTACTGCTCCTTCTATTTCTTGTCTCTCACCTTCTTTTCTTCTACTTCTAGTATTCAATTTTCTTCCATTATTTTATTTCTACAAAAGTATTCTAGTTTCTTTCTTCATTTGTCATTTATCTACTTTCCTTTTCATTCTGCAATCAACAAGTAGTTTCCTTTTTGTTAGTAGTTTTTCATTCAATTAAGCAATTTCATTCTGCAAGAAGTTTTCTTTCTATTAGAAGTATTTCCATTCAATCAGCAATTTCATTCTGTAAGTAGTTTCCATTCTGTTAGTAGTTTTTCATTTAATCAGCAATTTCCTCTCTGCAGAGTACTTTCCAGCTTTAAAGAAAATCTTACAAAAACTAACCCAAAAACATTTCCTTTCATGCCTCGTAGGAATAGGGATAATTCAAGAAAATTATTTCCAAATACCCCCACTACATCCAACAATCAACCTTCTCTCTTCTTCAGTGATTGTGAATTGGAAGAACCATTAGGTGAGAAACCTGACATATTTGAAGAACCTATAGGGGAAGAAGAAGAGGAAGTACCCATTCCTTCTGAACCAGTGGCTGAAAACCAAGATGACAGAGCATATAGAGAGAGAATTGAGGGTGCCTTCTACATTACGGAAACCAATGGGGACACTAAAATGAAGAATATAAGCCCCTCTGCTCTGCCTCATTTCCATGGCTTGACGAGAGAGGACCTTGACACTTTCCTATTTGAGTTTGTTGTTATATGTCGAACCTATGACTATACAAAGGATGAGAAAAAGTTAAAATTGTTTCCATCTACCCTCAAGGATGCAACATTGTGTTGGTTCATGGGTTTACCTAGAGATAGCATCATAACTTGGGCTCAGATGCAGTAAGCCTTTAGCAACAAATATAGGGACTACTATAGGTAAAAGGACACTAAAGAAGAGATTTTTAAGATGACCATATGCCAGGATGAATCCATAGAAGACTATGAAGAAATATTCCAACTCAGTTACAAAAGGGCCAGGTGCATACTTGACCCTGAGTTGCTGAAGTTGGTCTTGCTTAGAGGAGTAAGGGACGATATCCTAGATACCTTGCATTTGTTAGCAGGAGGATATATCTACCAACTACCCTATGAGGATATCAAGATTTTTTTAGAAACCATTCTAGGGAAACCAAGAAAAAGGGTAGGATTAGTCAACCTATGTCCAGTGCATCATCTTCCAACTCATCCATCAAGGGTGAAATTGGAAATATGTTGGAGGGATTCAAAAGTGAGATGCTGCAAATCCTTGCCTTGCAATTGGATACCATGAATATCAAAAGGAACCAAGAGGAAGCAGAGAGAGCCTTGGCCATATTTTGTCCTAGATGCACCAGGAAGCATCCTAGGAATGAATGCCCATTGAACTGTATTAAGGTTTGCTATGTTCTCTGAAGAAAACCACTCCATAGACAAGTACCCTTCTTTACCTGGACTCAAAATTGTATATCAAGGAGCTAAAGGGGTCACTGAGTAGCTTTGTTACATCAACCAAAGGAGACCTCTTGGTCCTAGACCATACCAATAGGGTATGCAAGGATCATCCCATGCATATTACATACCCAACCAAACCACAACTATACCTTCTTGGGGACCCCCTACTCATCCTTCCTAGTCTACACCCCCTCCTTGGTCCTATGCGCCTTAGTATCATTCCCAACCAGCCATCCAATCATTTCAACCTTACATTTAGCCACAACATCAGTGGAATACCCCACCCTAGGGGTAGAGGCCCCAATTCAACAATCTTTCAGCCCTATTTCCTCCACCACCTACCCAACCGCAACTCCTACACCCTGCTCCACCTAAGAAACCCTAGATGTCTACACAACCAAATCCAAACCTAAACAATAGGCAGGCTCAATAAGGATACAGTGGAGAGACAAGCTTATGCTGTAGAAATCTTGGAGATCAACCTAAGATCTGGGAGAATTCTCCCAGATAACCAACCTCCCTCTCCACATAGGGAGGTTGAGGAAGAAAGAGAGGAAAGAAACCTTAAAGCAAATCCACCATTTCTTGAAAGATTATCCCAACCACTCCAACCTACCCCAAACGAAACTGAACTTCTGGGAGAATTGAAGAATCTATGTGTAAAGATCCCCCTTCTCCAGGGAATCAAAGATGTTCCTATCTACAATAAGTTGATTAAGGAGAAGTGCTTCAAGCATCCAAGAAGAAGAAAAAGGGATGCCCCTACCATTAATATCATTGGGAAGTTATCTGACTTAATGTTGGGGCAGGTAATATGTCCAAAATACTTACACCCTGGAAGCCTTGTAGTAGATGTGCACATCAATGGCACCATTGTCCCACACACTCTAATTGATCTTGGGGCTACCATTAATGTGATGACCAAGTACACCATGCTCAAGCTTAACCTCCAAGGGTCATTAAGGAAGACCACAATAGTTCTGCAACTTGGATATCATTCCGCAGTCACCCCTGATGGAACTATGGAGGATGTGATGGTCTCCATTGACTCTTGTGAGTACCCTGTAGATTTCCTAGTTCTCCAGCCTAAGGCTAAGATTATTGGTTACCTTATCGTCCTTGGGAGGCCATGGTTGGCCACGGCTGATGCCTACATTAGCTGCTGAGATAGGAATATGACCATCAAGAATGGGCATATGTCCAAATAGATAGTCTTATACCCTCCTACTCAACCCTCCCTAGAACATGATTTACCTTTATGGTTGGAGGAGGAGGAAGAAGATGAGCTTTATTCTGCCCAAATTTATGCTTTGGAATCAATCATAGGAGGAGGACAACAAGAGGAGGATGACTTAATTGAACACCTACTCCAAATTTCAACTCCTAGTTCATTACCATTAGAAGAAGAAGTAAAGGAAACATTGAACAATCATCAAATTGACTTATGCTTGGCCAATTCCAACCCACTCTGAGTCAAAACCATAGACTTTGGCCCAGAGAAAACTTTGAAAATCAACCCATCTATGTTTTCTCTTGAAGAGGAAAAGCTATGCAGTATGTTGAAAGGAAACCTAGAAGCCTTCACTTCGAACTACAAGGAAATGAAGGGAGTAGACCTCTCAGTGTGTACTCACCACATTTACATCAAGGAAGGTTGCAAGCTAGTCAGGCAACCACAAAGGATAATGAATCCAACCCTTAAAGACATAATCAAAGAAGAACAACAAAAACTATTAGATGCAGGGTTCATTTACCCTATCTTTGATAGTGAGTGGGTCTCTCCTTTAGTGTTAGTTCCCAAGAATAATGGTAAGTGGAGGATTTGTGTTGATTATAGGGAGTTGAACAAAGCAACAAAGAAGGATCATTTTCCCCTACCCTTCATTGACCAAGAGCTAGATGGCCTCGCAAAGAAGAAGTTCTTTTCTTTCCTAGATGGATTCAGTGGGTATAACCAAATCCAAATCTACCCAAAAGACCGGGATAAAACCAGATTCACCTATCCTTGGGGCATTTTTTCATATAGGGTCCTTCCTTTTATCTTATGCAATGTTCCTGCCACTTTCCAGAGTGCAGTCTTGAGTATTTTTGTTGAATTACTACATGATGTTGTAGAGATATATATGGATGATTTTACACCATATGGCGGTGATTTTCAAGAAGCCCTAACTAACCTAGGCAAAGTATTACACAAATGCATTGAAATGAACCTGTCTCTCAGTCTAGAAAAATGTGAATTCTTAATGACTGAAGGGATTGTGCTAGGTCATGCCATATCTTAGCAAGGACTACAGCTGGACCCAAATAAAATAGCCATCATCCAAAGGGTCCCACCTCCACAAAAGCAGAGAGATTTCAACAGTTTCTTAGGGTTAGTTGGATACTACAGAAGATTCATAGAGGACTTCAGCAAGTTGGCCTCTCTTTTGTTTGGGTTGTTGCCCAAAGATTCTGAATTTATATTGTCAAAGCACTGTCAAGAGGCCTTAGACATTCTAAAGTGGAAGTTAACCACTGCACCAATTCTCAGAGGACCAAACTGGGCCCTCCCTTTTCATATGCATGTTGATGCCTCACACAAATCCATAGGAGCAACCTTAGGTCAGGTAGAGGAGAAATTTCCCTACGCCATCTATTTTACTAGTTAAAACTTGTCAAAGGTTGAGTTAAATTATACGTGACCAAAAAAGAACTCCTAGGTGTTGTGTATTCATTGAATAAGTTTAGGCATTACATTACAAGCTATCAAACATTTGTGCATATTGATCATGTTTAAATTAAATATTTAATGAACAAACCAAATGTAAATGCTAGAATCATAAGATGGTTACTTTTATTACAGCAGTTTGATCAAACTATTGTTGATAAGCTTGGTAAGGAGAATGATGTTGTTTACTTTCAATCTAGGATGAATCTGTCTGCAGGTGAAGAAAGAATGGTGGATGATTAGTAACCAAACAAGCATTTGTTGATATTTCAGTGCTCTCCCTGTGGTTTGCTGATATAGCAAAGTATTTGGTATCAACACAGTTCCCACCAAACCTTCCCTCCAGCGAAAGGAGAAAGATAATCAGGAAAAGTGCCCCCTTCACCTGGATTGGGGGTAATCTGTTCAAACTTGGCCCAGATCAAATCTTGAGAAGGTGTGTCAGGGAAGAGGAAGTTTTTGACATCCTTCTGACATGTCATGATGGGCCTTGTGGAGGTTACTTTGTAGCAAAGAGGACAACATTTAAAGTGTTGCCAACAGGCTATTATTGGCCTACTCTTCATCAGGATTTGAAGAAGTACATTAGTCAGTGTGATCGATGCCATAGGATGGAAAAGCCTACTCCAAGTGATCCGAAATGGATATTAAATCAAGAAGAAAAGGTATTATTGACTCGTGTGCAGGATAATTCCTATATTACTTAGTGCAATGAATCGAATGAATAATATAGACAATTGACAGTCAGAAAACATAACAATCACACATCAACACAGCCAAAATAATAAAGGAGTTCACCAAAATTCTTGGCTATGTCTCCTCATCCAGCTATTAGTGTTGACCTCTATATTATGTCTTCAAGAATAGATTATTACAAGAGTGAGCTAAAAAATAGAGTCTTAACCAACAGTGACATCAAAGAGGGATCTGCTCGAAAACCTCGAGTCTAAAAGAGTGCACAGACTCTCCCTTTGTCCTGTTCCTCTATCCAATCTGCTTCAATCTGTCTGACTGACTATCTTAAACTCCTCCTATTCTGTCATTGGATGGATTTTTAAGCCTAACAGTGTTGTCGGTTTGCAGTCCTTTTCGATCTCTCTGGCCCCCGGCGTTGTCCCTTCATCTCGTTCCTAAGCGTTTAAACAATCATTGTAAAATGCTTGAATCATAAAGGCCACCTGTTTACAACAGAAAGGACCATTGGTGGAGGTGAAATCCTCGGGAATACACTTCTCGTTCAAAAAACGGAAATACACTAAAAAAAATGGAAAATCCAACCAATAGACCAAAGTTGGAACTCAAAATATATAAAGCCTGCTCTATAATCCTTTAGGGTCTGTGCTTTTATCGCAAGTCACATGTCGGAGGGCTCAATGGCCATGGTCGCAAAAATACCAAGAAATACATAGAAATCCTGTCAAAAGGCTTATTATCAAAACTTATATTTTATAGAACCACACCTATAACCTTCGCTGGTTCTGCCTTGATCGCAATCGCAAGTCGCATGTCAACGACCCTTTGTATTGTGCTACCAAATTGCCGATATCGGCGCATTGCATATTGGCCCTTCGCAATGTTGCGGGTCCTTTCCCCTTTGGTTATGTGCGATGTGATATTGCGATGCGATAATCACAATCGCATGTCGCATGGTCTTCAGCCCTGTGGATTGGGCCTTTCCCCATTGGAATCTGCGATGCGATAATGTAATCTCGGTTGTTGATCTATGTCCTTGATCAACGGTCCATGTTGTGTCGCTAGGTCGCAGTCACTTTTCCCATAAGGCTACCTTTGATACACTTCGTTGGCCTTTCCCGATGCGATCCGTTAGATTCCTTCGACATGATCTGTGATTTGATCCGGACCATTGTTCTGTCTGATCCAACGGCTCTTGTGCAACGTTACTTCAACCTCCGCTTAGCTCTGTTTTCTGCCATTCTTCATGGTTTTTCCTCTGCAATAATGTTTTCTGATAGTTTGAAGACTTAAAATTTTTAGAGGGTTTAAGATCCATTTTGGATCACGCCTTCCCACTGAAAAGCTTTTGGACCACTAAAAGTTTGTTTTTAGCATTCAAGAAAGTGAGGATATTACTCCACCTATCCAATTTCTATCCATCGTGCTTTTCTTGGATTTGAACCTTTGAGTCCTACTCTCAGGTACTTAACATCCCCTTTTCGCGTAGTTCTTACCTTCTTGTCTAGAATTGTGTCCTCCTATAACTCATTGAAATACTCAAGCAACAAATCCCTAATAGAAGGAAACTGACTTTTCTCTTCAGGATCTTCAATCAATGAAGTTTCATACAATCTCAATTTTTCTGTATTAACCACTGAATAGATCTGCATATAAGCTAGAAAATCAAGGCGAAAAGCATTTTCACCAATTTTATAAAGTATCTTGAAAGGTCCATACCTTATCAGTTTTAGCTTCTTACCTTCACCCTACATTCTGTCTTTGCTGATGTATAGCCAAACTTGATCACCAACTTGAAAACTATGTTGAGCTTGATGCTTGTCATGTCTTGCCTTGTACTTGGCTTGACTTCTTTCCAGCTGTTCCTGTACTGCCTGGTGAATTTCCTAGATTTTTTCAATGAACTTGGTTGCTTTGTCCACATCACCGTGTCCATCAACTGCTATGTCTTTACCAAAGACAGAATCCAAGGGGGACTTTGGTATAAAACCAAAACAAGTCTCAAAAGGAGATCTTTGAGTAGAAGAGTGCTTGGCACGGTTGTAAGCATGTTGCACATAACACAAATGCTCATCCCAAAGCTTGGGATGCTTGCTACAATAGCCTCTAAGCAACTGGACCACTATCATGTTGACCGCTTTTGTCTGACCATCTGTTTGTGGATGAAATGGTGTGCTCTTCTTCAACCTGATTTCCATCAACTCCCATAGATTTGACCAAAACTTTCCAACAAATCGAGAATCACGATTAGATACAATAGAAGTGGGTAACCCAAAATGAACCCATACATTCTGAAAGAAAAAATTTGTTGTTTGTTCAGCTGTAACCTGCTTGTTACATGGTATGAAAGACACATTTTACTGAACCTATTCACAATAACATACAAATAATCATGACCTTTCCTAGATTTTGGCAATCCCCCAACAAAATCCATGGAAGCACTTTCCCAAGGACAAGAAGGAATTGGAAGTGGAGTGTACAAGCCTAATTTCCAATTATTGGGTTTGCTTGTAGCACACATAGTACACCCTTTGATATATCTAGAAACAGTCTCATTCATTCTTGGCCAATAATAGAACCTTTGCAATTGTGCAATTCTTTTACTTACACCAGAATGACCTGATATGAGAGAAGTATGTGCTTCTCGAATTATGTTAACTCTTTCAGTTTGTGGAAGGCATAAATTTCCCAAATGATATAAGAGTTGGTCCTTTACATAATAATCAAATTCTTCTACTTTCTTGCCATGACTTAAAGCTGCATATACATCTTTAAAATCTACATCTTGAGCATATTTTTCAACGTAACTTTCATGAATTATTGAGTCATGATTTAGTATAGTAGATGCATTTATGATTGGTCTTGATAACATGTCTGCAACCTTATTGTTTATGCCCTTCTTATATCTGATGACAAGATGAAATTGCTGTAGAAAACTCATCTGCCTATAATGTCTTGATTGCTGCAATTTAGTTTGTGAGTGCAATATTGAAGTGGTTGATGATCTGTATGTATGATTGTTTCTTTACCCATTATGTAATGTTTCAACTTTTTCACACTTTGTATTAATGCATACAATTCTTTATCATATGTGGGATAATTAACTACTGCAGAAGTAAATGTCTCAGAAAGATAGCATATGCGTTTTCCATGTTGTATCAGCACTGCTCCCATGGCATAGTCACTAGAATCTATTTCAATCTCAAATGGATGTTGAATATCTGGCAGTGCTAGTACTGGTGTTGTACTAATTTTCTCTTTTAAGGTGTTAAAGGCTTTCTGTTGTTTGCCTCCCCACTTAAACACCTATTTCAATCCCGTTAAAGCATGTAATGGAGCTGCAATCAAAGAAAAGTTAGCAATAAACTTTCTCCAGTACTGTGTTGCCCCTAGGAAACTCTGAACCTCTGTAGCAGATTTGGGTTTATGCCAATTCACAATGACTTAAACCTTAGAGGGATCTATCTTCAATTCACCACCCCCTACAATATAACCCAAATAATTTAAAGATGTTCTACCAAATTCACATTTTGAGAGTTTTACATAGATATTTTCTCTTTTTAAAACATATAAAGTCTGCTTTACATGCTTCACATGGTCTTCCCATGTCTTACTAAAAACAAGAATGTCATCTAAATAAATAATTAAAATGTCATCAATAAATGGTCTGAGTACATCATTCATAACTCTCGTAAATGTAGAAGGAGCATTAGTTAAGCCAAAAGGCATAACCAACCATTCATAAAGTCCTTTCTTTGTCTTGAAAGCAGTCTTCCATGCATCCTATTTTGCAACTCTGACCTGATGATAGCCACTTCACAAGTCTAACTTAGAAAAGTAAATTGCTTCTTGTAACTGATCTAATAAATCATCAATACGAGGAAGAGGATAACGATTCATGATTGTTAATTTATTCAGTGCTCTATAATCAATGCACATTCTCCATGAACCATCTTTCTTTCTCACCAGCACGACTGGAGATCCACATGGTGATGTGCTTGGTCATATAAACCCTTTATCGATCAATTCCTGTACCTACTTCTTTATTTCTACATTCTCTAAAGCTGACAGACTATACATTCCAATGTTAGGTAATGGAGCATCTTGATGCAAATAAATATCATGTACGATTTCTTGCTTGGGTGGCAGACCTTTTTGTTCTTGAAATAGAACATCATACTCTGAAACAAATTTAACTAAATCAGCTTTCTGTTTAGAATCACAACCTTCAAATGCATTGGATTTTTTAGGATCCTTTTCCTTTATAACCATTAGTATAAATTGCTTACTTGAATTCACAATTCTTTTCATCTGCCTGAGTTTATGAGGGAATAGTTACCTTTGAGTTTATGAGCTCTTACAATATATTCTATTCCATCTTTAGTGAGTTGATACTTATTCTCAACTCTATAGAAAATAGCTTTCCTACCATACAAGTATGGACTTCCTAAAACAATACCACATATATCCAATGGAATTATATCTAACTCAACCTCATCTACAAATGCTGATCCAATAGCAAACCTAAGTTTACATTGTCTCGTTTCTTCTAGCTTTGTTTTATCACACACCCAACCTAATGGATATGGCTTCTCATGAGGTTTTGTTTCTAATCCCAACTTCATTACAATTGATTCAGAAATCAAATTTACTTGTGATCCACTATCAAACAAAGTATCAATCTTATTATGCTTGGAAATTACTCTGAAACAAAAAATCTCATTTCTTTCCCTCTCATTATTTTCATTATCAAAATATTTTGAGGAATTACTTGTGGATGCTTTAGAATCTTTACCTTTAATACCTGTGGTTGTAACTATTGTTTCGTCGCCTGAATATGATCCCAAGTACAGCTAAATAGCGGCAACTTTCTTTCTCTTCTTACCATTGAACTTCTTAGGACTCCATTCTGGATGCAAGGACTAGCAGTGTGCCTCATCATGTCCTTCTTTTTGATAGTAAGTGCATGAAGGTTTATCCTTCTTTACAAAGTTTTCTTTCCTCTCCTTCCATTTCAGTTTCTTCTTTTCCTTGTTCTTGCTTACAGAATATTTAGATAATCCCCCAACCTCTGGGTTTACATTCTTACCTCTAGCTTCTAGATGTGTTTCTTGAACTCATACATCATCTAATCTAGTAGGATTAAACATGAGAATAGTATGCTTTAAATAGCTATGAAGACCACCTATATACTTTAATAAAGTCTCAGGTGAATCTAATGATATACTTAGAGTTAAAGCTCTCTTTCTAAATTCCTAAGTATAACTCTATACACTTTGACCCTTCAATTGACGAAGAGTTTTCCAACTCATCGTTGCCTACTGCATGTAAGCTAAAGGATAGAGGTTCTTTTTGATAGCAGAAACAAATTCATTCCAGGTAGAAATGATTTTACCATGTTTTTGCAGATCAGCTTGTGTCTTGCCTTCCCACCATACTAGTGAAGTTCCTCCAAGTCGAAGGCTAGCCAGCCTAATCTTCTTCTTTCTCAATCAACATTCTTTACCCTGCAATATACATCAATTTTTCTTATCCAATTATCTAGATTTTATGCATTGAGTTCTCCATCATAAATTGGCAAATCAAACTTCACATCTAATTTTATTAAGGAAGTTTTCTTCTTCTTCTTAGAAGAGCTAGAAGATGACGATGATGAGGATGATGATGGAGCGGATGGTGGAGGATTCATTCCTCCTTTTCCTTTTCCTTTTGGAGAAGGAAATAGAAAAGGTTCCTCTGCTCCTTTGTCTAGTTTGGATGTTGAAGTGCTTTCACCTCGACCCTTCTTAAACTCCAGGTACATCTCTTCCACCATAGCTCGGATTTTCATAAAACTTTCTATAAATTGAGATTCTGATCCCAATGGATCTTCTTCTGCCATTCCCCTCTGAGAATAGACTCCACCAATCTCTGGATTAGCCTCAACTAGTTCTCCTTCTCCTAGTCTGAGCTTTAATTTAATTAGCATTCAGAATCTAGCGCAAGCCTATCTAACCTTAATAAAACCAAAACCAAATGATTTGATACCACTTGATCTGAAATGGATACTAAATCAAGAAGAAAAGGTATTATAGACTCATGTGCAAGATAATGCCTATATTACTTAGTGCAATAGATCGAAAAGATTGTGAATAATATAGACAATTAACAGTCAGAAAACATAACAATCACACATCAACATAGCCAAAATAATAAAGGAATTCACTAGACTTCCTGGCTACATCTCCTGGTCTAGCTATCAATGTCAACCTCTATATTATGTCTTCAAGAACAAATTATTACAAGAGTGAGCTCAAAAACAGAGTCTCAACCAACAGTGACATCAAAGAGGGATCTGCTCGAAAACCTCGAGTCTAAAAGAGTGCATAGGCTCTCCCTTTGTCTTATTCCTCTATCCAATCTTCCTCAATCTAACTGACTGACTGTCTTTCTGTGATTGTCTTCAACTCCTCCTCTTTTTTCATTGGATGGCTTTTTAAGCCTAATAGTGTTATCAGTTTGCATTCCTTTTTGGGCTCTCTAGCCCCCAGCGATGTCCCTTCATCTCCTTCCTAAGCGTTTACACAATCATTGTAAAATGCTTGAATCATCAATGCCACCTGTTTACAACAAAAAGGACCACTGGTGTCGGTGAAATCCCCAGGAATACACTTCTCTTTTAAAAAATGGAAATACACTAAAAACAATGGAAAATCTGACCAACAGACCAAAGCCGAAACTCGAAATATATAAAGCCTACTCTATAATCCTTTCGAGTCACGCTTTTATCGCAAGTTGCATGTCGCAGTGCCCAATGGCCATGGTCCCGAAAATACCAAGAAATACATAGAAATCCCGTCAAAAGGCTTATTATCAGAACTTAAATTTTATAGAACCGCACCTATAAACCCTGTCAGGTCTGCCTTGATCACAAGTCGGATTTCAACGACCCTTTGTATTGCGCTACTCGATAGCCGATTGTTGATCGTTGATATCAGTGCATCGCATATCGGCCCTTCGCAATGTTTTCGGTCGTTTCCCCTTTGGTTATGTGCAATGCGATATTACGATGCAATAATCACAATCGTATGTCGCATGGTCTTCAGGCCTATGGTTTGGGCCTTTCCCTGTTGGAATCTATAATGCGATAATGTAATCTCGGCCGTTGAACTACACGCTCGATCAACGGTCCATGTTGTGTCACTAGGTCGCAGTCACATTTCCCATAAGGCTGCCTCCAATACACACCACTGGATTCCTCTGACACGATATGTCGATTTGATCCAGACTGTTGATCTGTCCGATCTGATAGCTCTTGTGCAACATTACTTCAACCTCCGCTTAGCTCTGTTTTCCACCATTCTTCATGGTTTTTCCTCTACGATAATTTTTTCCAATAGTTTGAAGACTTAAAAAATTTAGAAGGTTTAAGATCCATTTCGGATCACCAATAGATGAAATGCCCCTACAGCCTCAAGTGACTTTCGAGCCATTTGACAAGTGAGGCATGGACCTCATTGGGCCTATCAATCCTCCTTCAAAGAAAAAACAATACATTATTGTGTGCACTGATTATTTGATGAAGTGGGTTGAAACCAAGGAAATTAAGGCAGCAACAAGAGAAAAGGTGGCTAATTTCCTAAGGGATAATATATTCTACAAATTTCGATACCCTAGAGAGCTAGTCACAGACAAAGGCAACCAGTTTACCTCCAGCATGATTGAAGAACTACTCAAGCATCACAAAATCAAGCATAGGACCTCCACTCCTTATCATCCACAAGCTAATGGGCAAGTGGAGGTGACCAACAAAGCACTAGAGAACATCCTAACCAAGGTAGTTAACAACAACAGGAAGGATTGGGCAGAAAGACTAGTTGAGGCCACCTGTGTAGAATTTCCCACTGTAGATCAACAAATTATGCAATATACTAAAGAAAAATACAATATCTACTTCTACAACAAACTTTGCGGAAGCTTAATAGAATATGAGCAAGATCAATAGAACACATATAACTGAGAATGAGAAAGTAATCACACATGAACACAGAAGAATACTCTGGGGAAAGCCTCAACCTAAAACCCCGATCTCTGTAATATCATACAATTGGAAATATGTCTGGATTAAACAAAGCCTTAGCTCAGAAGCTATCCAGCTCTCAGTACAATCCCTTTGCTTCTCATAGACAGTCAAAGGCTTCTAACAAACCTTCTCCTCTGCCCTCCAAGCCTCCTATTTCCTTACACAGTTTTTCCTGCGGTCCAGTGCTTCCACTTGTGTGAATTCCCACCTCACACTACTTGTCATGCGGAAAGAGTTATATTTGCGGACAAATCTAACCTCCCTAAGAGTCTAAGACTCTCTAGTGACAAACAAACCAAACAAGAGCTATCCTTCTCTAAATACACATCATTCTACGAGAATTCAAATGTTTTCGATCTTACCTTAGGTCCAACGCTTGTTTTAGCAGTCCAGCCTTGCTGATCCAGATGAGCTCCTCCTTCACTTTCAGACCTGCATACACTAACAAAGCAAACGATTACATAACATCTGAATATTCATCA
>APFE030619776.1:0-17411 GCA_000404065.3 Pinus taeda
ATTCATGACCATGTTCTTGAAGTGCAATATTGTTCAACAGATGATCAAGTTGCAGACATCTTTACAAAGGCTCTCACAGAGGCGAAGTTTACTAAACTTCGATTTATGGTTGGAGTTCAGGAAGCTATCACTAAGGGGGGGATAGGTTCTAGTGCCTCCTTCCTTCTCCTATTGTGTCATATTTGTAAATCCTTCAATCCTATCCCAAGTTATTCTTAAGGGGGGATGTTAGGATATTCCAACACATAGGAAATAGTTAAGTATAACTTGGTCTAGTATAGAGTTAGGTAAAGTGTGTTTTTTTACTATGTACTTTTGTAACTTAGAATCCGACAGTCACGATATGTAGTTATCCGACGGTTCATTCTCTCCTCGGTATTACCGACACTTGATCCATGGCTTAACACCCGATTGGTCCATGATCTCTATTTAAAGAGCATGGAGGGTCATTTGTAGGTTAGCTGTTCATGAGAGAATCTTATGTAAATTTTCATTATTTTATTAATAAATTGCTTGAAGTGGCCATGTTGGCTCAGGCCGTGGACTGTTTCCCTCTTTTAGGGTTTTAACTACGTTAAAAATATTGGTGTATTGGTCTGTGATCTGTTTTTGGGCGGTGTCCTTTGATGTTCTGTCTGAGGAACTTACCCTGTATATTCCTACAGGATTCTCCCTCCCATTTATTGAATCTTGGTAGTTGTGCCAGTTCTTGGGAAGGCCTAGAAGTGCCAAGATGACTAAATCATCTTCAAAAACTTTAATGCCAATTCTCCCAATCTCATCCCAACATTGGGTGAACCTACTCAAGTACTGTGGTATTGTGTCACCCTTCTCCATCTTGATCTTCTGAAGCTTGTCCTTCAATGCTTGTTAGGGTCCAACCCTAACCCCTTTATTTATGTAATAGGGTTGAGTCATAGTTAAAGTTAGTTAAAGAGTCAATAAAGCCCGTATTAATAATTGTATGTGGTTGACCCTGATTTAAGAAAGGGACCACATTTAGTTACAAATGGGCCATGGTATTGAGAGAACCATGGTATTGTATGTATGAATCCTATATTAAGGATAGAGACTCCCCATTGAGAAATATCGAGTCTTATTTTGTAATCGAGCTCTGCTTTGCTGGAGGTTTCCTCCTCGAAGAGGCAAGTGAACATTGCTTTCATCTCTGAATAAAATACTTGTTGTTTTTCTCATTTTGTTCTGTGTTCTAGGTTGTATTTCTTTGCATATTTGGTATTTTGGAGTTTCTTTCAGGTCAAGAGCCTAACAAGTGGTTTTAGAGCACTTTCCAGGGCCAGTGCTACCTCCATTTTTGGGCATAATTATTTTTAGGCTAGAGACATGTTCCAATGCCTTTAAACCATGTGATATTTCTTTGAGCACATAATCCTACAGATTTGGGAAGGCATGCACGTAGGAAATACAAGAGGTAATCATGCTTGTTGGACTCCCTTGTAACCCCTATGGGTACCCCTTCGAGTAGTAGTGCATTAAACAAAACCACACTTGAACTACCTTCCACATACCCTCTAGGTATATCAAAAGCCCCATAGGCTCACCTGAAACCTCACTTTAGATAAATCATCGGTCGTCTTGCTACTATAGTACATTGAAAACAACACTCAGGGAGATTACTCGTGGGTACAATAGGGTAGTCAGGTAGTACGACTAAGGGTATGTTTGATCCTCCTTAGTTAGTGCCTTGAAAGATTGGGTTGAGTACTATTGTTGGACCCTTATGTATATTGTGATCTGTAGCACCTGACACTCCTCTGAGACCATAGTTCCCTTGACTCTCTCAAGATCGCCCATTATCTTATTTTCTAGATTAGATCTAGCAGTTGGGGTTCTATCACCACCACAAAAATTAGATCCACTATTTGAGGTTCTACCACCACAATACCATTCAGATCTAGCAGTTGGGGTTCTGTCACTGCCACAATCCAACTCACATTCAGCCATTGGGATTTCATAGGAAAATTTGACCATTTGCGCAGTGAGGATTGTGGCTTCTATAGTCTGGGCCTGATTTTTGCAGGACATTTGGCAAGATCAAGTTTTTTGGAATTTGGCCATTGCAGTATTGATTAGTAGGGAGTAAAACTCCATTCAGAGTCTAAGGCCTTCCCGAGATGCTTACAAGAGACTTAGCCCATAATATCTAGGACAACGAGCTGATCGTGGTTGTAACATTCACTTGTTAGCTTCAATTTTTTGGCGGTCCCAATTTTTTTCAAAGTGACGACAAGTGAGCAAGATCTGTGTATGGTAGAAACCAAAGCTCAAGTCATGGCCAACGAGAAGATTGAGTGCCTTTATAAAAAGTTGGATTCTTTCCAGGGCCTAGCAGAACAGATGCAAAAATTCATGGCACAATTCAATATGAGCACATCGGGGTTGCATCTGGAGGCACATGGTATTAATGAAGACCTTGAAGGAGAATCTAGCCATCATATTCACTTCCATGGAAATCACCAACATTCCCACCCTCAACCACCCAAGCTAGAGATGTATAAATTTGATGGCTATAATCTAGCAGTATGAGTAACACAAATGGAACAATATTTCATTTTGAATGATATCCGAGATGATCAAACTAAACTACGAGTGGGATCCCTTTACTTGGACCAACAAAGATGACAATGGTGGCAGTGGCATCAGAAGTGCTATTCCGGGAACATAACTTGGCTAGTGTTCTCAAAATCTCTTTGTGACCATTTTGACAGAGAATCTATATTTTTTGGTTATCTTACTAAGCTCTGATAAACAGGCATAGTAAAAGACTACATTGCAGCCTTTGAGACATTGGCCATCCACATAGAAGGTCTGGGAGATGAATTCTACTTGGAATGTTTTATAAGTGGTCTCAAAGAAGCCATCCAAGCCCATGTCCAGATGCACCATCCGCCTACATGGATGGATGCTTGCACAAAGGCTATTGAAGTGGAACATGCTTTAGCTTCCCGATCGCCTCGTCCAAATTTCATAGCCAAGGGATGCCCTACTAGGCATAGGGCCCTACCCAAAAACTTAAGGTTCAAAAGGTGTCTGCAGCAAAAATGGCTGAAAGAAGAAAACAAGGATTATGCTACTATTGTGATGACAAATACTCCTTGGGGCATAAATGAAAGGAACCCAAATTTTTTTAAATTGATGTTACTAATCACAACTCATTTGAGGAAGCCCCACCACTTGAGGGACCAGAGGATGAAGTTGAGGAAACCCAGCAGGACAATGAGCTCCTAGCTACACCAGAGGAACCAATGATCTTGCTACATGCTTTGGTGGGCATTTCTGCGGCCCAAATCTCAAAATCAGAGGCTTTATTAAACATCACCCTGTAGTAGTATTGAATGATAGTGGTATCACTCATAACTTTATCCATCAGCAAGTTTTCAAAGCTATTCATTTTTTTGTTAGGGTAGTCTCTAATTTCCAGGTCTAGAATGCTGATGGGGGGACAATGAAATTTGAAGGCTACTACAAAAATATCAAACTTCAGATGGGAGACTACCACCTAAATACCCACATGTTTTCAATTAACATGGGTGGTTGTGACATTGTCTTGGGTGCTGAATGGCTTCACACACTAGGCCCAATCACAATGGATTTCCAAGAGTTATATATGACCTTTAAGCATAATGACCACATGCATACCCTCTGTGGACTCCAGGTAGGTGCTCCCTCCATCATTAGCTCACATCGAATGGAAAAGTTGTTAAAAAAGGGCCATCATGGAGTTATCACCTAGTTTAATGCCATCCAGGCCATAGAGCCCACTACTCGTCATATTCATCGTGAGATGCAATAGGTCTTAAATCGCCACCAGCAGGTATTTTCCAAACCTAAATAGCTTCCACCCTTTAGAGGGGAACATGGTCATAACATCAATTTGGTCCTAGGAGCACAACCATCGAATGTGTGCCCATATCGATATCCTTTTGCCCAAAAGAATGAAATTGAAAAAATGATCAAGGAACTCCTTGAAGCCAATGTTATTCATCCTAGCATCAGTCCTTATTCATCACCAGTGGTCATGGTGCTCAAGAAATATGGGGAATGGCTCATGTGTCTAGACTTTAGGGCCCTCAACAAGCTCAATGTCAAAGAAAAATTCCCTATCCCAGTTGTTGATGATCTACTTGATGAACTACATGGTGCTCAATTCTTTACTAAGCTAGATATTTGCTCTAGCTATCACCACATATGCATGAAAGAAGTAGAAATTCACAAGATTTATTTCTGAACTCATGAAGGCCATTATGAATTCTTGGTCATGCCATTTGGTCTCTATAATGCCCCATCTGCTTTTCAAAGCCTGATGAATCACCTGCTGAAACCATATCTCTGAAAGTTTGTCCTTGTTTTCTTTGATGACATTCTCATCTACAACCTAACTTGGGAAAAACATTCTCATTCTCAAAGTAGTCTATGAAAGCTCAGGGAATCCAACGACTCGCTACCTCCACCCTTTAGTTGATCAACAAACAATAGTTTTAGGGAATCCAAAGGCTTCCTCTCCACCCAAGAATGTCAAGGAGTCTGGAGAAACAAGTATCCACCCTTAAAACAACAACATAATGGTTCCACCCACCTTGGGGATTCCAAAATCCACCATAAAACTACACAACAAGAAAGACTTCAAATATCCTCTTTTCAGGAATCCAAGGAACAACCCTCCACCCCAACCATCAAGGGACTCTATAAAAATATGATCTCCACCCTCTCGTTAAATTGGGAATCAAGAAGCCATTGTTTCTCACCTAGGAGAAATATTCTTCCTGCCAACATTTCCAACTAAAATTAATATCACTATTATTCCTCCTTTTTTTACAGGCCTCCTTCGTTGTACATCCTCCTGGGATTCTGTTCTCTTGTCTCTCCTCCTTCTCCTACCCCATTGTTGAGTGATCCTTCTTGAAAAAATTCCCTCTGCCTCTCATCTCTCACATTCTCTACTGCACTGTGATTGACTTCCACTACTTTTCCCCAACGATTAATGCAGTTCACTTCCCATTAATTTATTTATCCTCCCTTCCTTGTAATTTTTTCTAGATCAACATGGGCCTACGTACTTATCTTGCTTCCTCATTAATCCTGAAAATACTAGGCCATCAAATTTGCACCAACCAACCTTTAATGGCTGTCATAACCAGTTTAGATTTTCATGCAACAAGGAAACTTAAGCATCCCAAGCCACAACCTCCCCAGTCCAAGGAATCCATGTCCCATAACTCAACCCATTTTTTTGTAAAAATATTTGCAATGAATTTCATGAGAGAAAACATGGTTGGGGTTGTCACATATGGTTTATCAATACCACATGTCCAAAAATCATAAATCATTTCAAAATCAAAATATTTTATAAAGGACTAGTCTTTAAGTGTGTTTTTTTTTAGTTTCCAATATATTTGTGTCCAGAAGCGAAACTTTTTGTGGCCAAATATTGATTTGTGTTGTTTAAATTGGTTTTTTTTACTACATATATCAATTCAATGCCCTTAAAAGACCCTTGGGCACTTCATTTGTGAAGAGTTCACACCTCAAACTTGTGATTTCAATGAATCCCTACCTGATTCTAAACAAATTAGGTCATAAAATAAACCAGAAAACTTAGATCACCCATCAAACTTGTGATTTTAATGAATCCCTACTTGATTCTAAACAAATTAGATCAAAAAATAAACCAGAAAACTTTCCAAAAAGTTGACTACCCTTTTTATAAATGTTTTACTTTCATTTAATTTTGTAACAAATTTTAAATTAAAACTTGATGATGATGATGATGATGATGATGATGGTTAAAGCCCACTGAGACCAAACTTTACTCTATTAGACCTAAAGAAAAAGAATTATTTAGTTAGATTTAAGATTTTATTGCTATTCTCAAAAAGCTTGGAGAGAAGCCTCCCGAGCTCACTATAATTTTGACATTGTAAAAGGCTAGGAAGTTCAGTATTGCAACAAAGATTATGAAATTGAGATCAAATGTGTTTGTACGCGGGGAACTCTAAGAGCAAGTGATTTTCATCCTCAATGTTAATATTCTCATAGAGATGGCAGATCCTTTCCGTCCATGGTGTTTCAGGAATTGCTCGATGACCCGTTTCACTGCAGAGCTCATGAGAGTTCATTCTAATCTTGGCTATATTAATTTTATTCTTTGAGCTAGTTAAAATAGAGAGATACTTTTGATATTCTAGGGTGGGGTTGATGACCTCCTTATAATATCGTAATTTTATTTTAGCTGCTAAATCTTTCTCACACCACATTTTTTCTTTGAACTTAGAAGTAACAATATTTTTAAGGTTATTAATGTTTTGCAATGCACCATTCTCGTTGATTTCCCAATGGTTTAGCCAAACCCTAGTGTCTTTATACCAATCTCATTTGAGCCTTAGGTGATTTTGGCTGGAATTTAAAGCTACCTTAGGAAGTCTATGGTCTCCAATGTTATTGAGTTTGTGCTTGTACAACATAAGCCTAGTCATAACTAGGCTCTCGATAGGGGAAAGGCCCACTTCTATAAGGAGAATAGGATAGGGTGTATTTCTTTTAATTTTGAGGTTATACATTATAAAACGCTTCTAGATTTGGTTAATCTTTCTCCAAGATTCTCTAGAGATGTTGCAACCCCAAACCTCACATCCATATAAGATAACAGTTGTGACTAACGTTTCAAAGAGGAACTTCTTTCTATCCCACATTACGAGGTTTGTCATTTTACAATTATTTTCAAGACCAAAATAAGCTTTCCACCCGCCATTAATCCTTTTCTCAATGCTATAATTATAGTTGAGCCTATGATGAATATTAATTCCTAAGTACTTGTAAGAAGACACTTCCTCCAAGTTACTATTGTCATACATAAAATTAGCGTAAGTGTCCTTCTTGGATTTGATAATCATAACTTTTGTTTTGTTAGTGTTAACATTCATACCCATGGTAGAGTAGAAATCCTTAAGGAGTCTAAGTTGCATATCAAGATCAGATGGGCACATTCTGACAAAAACAATATTTTCAGCATAGAGAAGAAGGATGATGACTATCCTAGCTAAGATCATGCTAGCACAACTTGCTTCCTCTAAACAACCTTCTAGCTTGTCAATGTAAATGCCAAATAGGGTAGGGAAGAGGGGGAAACCTTATTTAACTCTGATATTACACTTAATATCTTTCAACCACCTCTCATTGCTCTTTAACATGGCAATTACATTCTCATATAATCTTATAATGACAACTCTCAACTCGGAAGGAAACTTTAGCTCTTCTAATTTATTCCATAGGTTGTTTCTAGGAACTGTACTCGAAAGCCTTTCTAAAGTCCACAAAGCAACAAAAGAGATTGGATTTATCATTACGACAATCCTCCACAATGATCCTAAGCATAGCGAGGTGGTCCGTTGTTGAGTGCTGCCTTCTAAAACCCGCTTGGCCTTTAGCCCGCTTACCTTCACTTTCAAGCCATATGCTCAACTTCGTTTCCAAAATAATACCATATAACTTGGCTAAGAGAGGGCTGATCATAATTGTTCGATAATTAGAGGGGTTATTTGTATCCCCACTTTTAAAAATAGGGATAATGAGGCTCTGAGTCCATGTTTTAGGGAAGCCTTGCTTGACCGCTTGATTGAAAAGCTTGTGGATGTGGGGGATGAGGACAAGACTTCCAATTTTTAAGATTTCACCTGGTAACCTTCAATGTCCTTAGCTTTCCCATTTTCCAGGCGTTTAACCCCAAAATCAATGTCTTCTAAAGAGAAACCTTCTTTCATTGTGAGCAGGGTTTCAAAGTTATCCCTCACATTTGGAGATTCATAAAGCTTTTTGAGATGGTAATTCCAGTTGTGTAAAGAAATTTTATTATTATATTCAGTTTTCCTATTTAGAATCTTCCTCTAGAATTTCTTAGGAGCTACCTTAGAGAGGTGTAAGAGATTCTCTTGTCTTTTACGAATATACAACTTTTTTTTTCCTTTTAGTTAGGGTTTTGTATATTTTTATCTTTCCAATTTTAAGAGATTCATTAACAATTTCCTTAATTGCTCTCCTCACACTTTTACAATCTCTGTCATACCATGGGTTGGTTTTTCTATTTCCTTTATTACTTGAAACTTCAATTGAGAACTTTTTAATAGAATATGGGAGGGTTGTAGCAAAATTATGATAGAGGTCTTCTATGTTGTCTATACTAGATAAAGGAAGAAAATGAGTTTTTAATTCATTTAGAAAGAGATTGTTTTTATTTCTATCAAAGATTAAGTTATTTTGGATATAAGGATTATCTTCTATGAGATTTTTATGTATGACAAAATTGAGAGTTATAAGTAAAGGTCTATGATCAGAGTCAGGCTCCTTGTCATTTAAGATGTCAAAATTTATTATTTTGTTGTATAAAGGGAGATCGGAAATAACATAGTCTACCACACTGCTACCAAGCCCATGGATGCAGGTCATCTTGCTAGAGTTGGGCTACTTCTTTAGACGGTTTCAAATTATAAGATCTTGAGCACTAAAGAGTTTGACTAGCTCCAACCTAAACAAATTCTCCCCAAGGTCTTCAGAGCTCCTTTTGTACCAGATAGCTAGAGTAAGGTCTTCGTCTAACCAAAGAGGATTAGGGTTGGAATGATTGCTTAGAAGAATAGCTTGGTTGTTTGAAGTTCTAGCATTAAAGTCACCCATTAAAAGGATATTACCTTCATTCCTTAGGCTAGAAATATCATTCTCAAAACTATTGTAAGGACTATTTTATCTAGATACTTTTTCTTTTATTTTTGTTTTTCTTTTTTTTAACCATGAAATTCACCACCATTTTACCATGGATAATACTAATGTGTAAACAGGTTTTTTTACAATACCCTTGGTAGTACCATGGCTTATCAATACCTTTTCTCCAAAAACCATAACTAATTTCAATATCAAAACATTTTATAAACATTTTATTATTTTTTAAATTAAATCTAAAAGAAAAAAGTATGAGGAAGATGTCGTCGAGGTGTAAATGTTTGTAAACATTTACATGTGGGCTTAATTAAAAAATAATAAAATGTTAAAAGTAATTGTGCTGAGGCTCTTCAACCATATAGAGTAGACGTCTTTTAGAGTAAAAATAGATTTAATCCCTATTAGAGTTTAATAAATCTAGAATTAAAATATATCTAAATCAATTGTATAATTTCACTATCAAAATATTTTAGTTAATAATTATAATTATTAATTTAATTTTAATTTTAATTTTATTTAATTTAGTAAAATTAAAAATATCAAAAAAATATTTTAATTAATATTATAATTATAATTATTAATTTAATTATATTTTATTTTTACTTTAACATAGTTAAAATATTTAACTAACCTAACAAAACATTACACCTCTCAGAGCAATTAAGACATTTCACATTAAGCTTATACCACATTACCCCATATTACCCTTTCTACATTAAACTTATACCAAATTATCTCATATTACACTTTGTACATTAAGGTTATACAACATTACCTCATATTACCCTTTGTACATGAGGGATAGCGGGCCACATTTTCCTCGACTAATGAAGTAGTAATGGCAGCCTCGTCCCTCTTCGCATCAATTCACCTTTATCTGAGGAACTTCTCACCACTGCTTTACTACAATGTGTTTTGAAAGAAAGAAAGAAACTATTTTAATGTTTACGAGGCTAAAGATAGTTTATGGGACATATTGCTTCTTTATGTGGTTGATGTATTTGGCCCTTTTCTTATGAAACTTCAAAATAAATACTCCCAACTGCTTGATGTATTTGACACTTTTTCTGTGAAACTTCAAAATAAATGCTCTCATGTGCTTGATGTATTTGGCACTTTTTTTGTGAAACTTCAAAATAAATGCTCCGAGCTTCTCGACAAACCCCTAGCTAAATAGATTATCCCAAAAGCTAACTGCTAGCATATTTGCATAATTTTCCCTGTTGTCATTGAAGGCCTCACATTCAAAAATGAAATATTTTTATGTTTCCACTTTTCAAGAAGAACAAAAAAATGCAACTCTTTCCTCCCACACTTCTTTTGGCCTTTTCGAGTGCCCTGTTTCACAACATAGTTGATGAGAATTAATCCTTAATTGAGCAATACAAATTTTGGCTCTCCAAGAGATATTGGCCTCTATGTATGCTTTTGGTTGATGACTATGAGTGGGCTTAAACACTTCAATATAATAATTTTTCTTTCTTCCTAGCTCCTTATCACAAGTAAGCTTGTAGAACTTTTCCATAACAAAAGCTTTTATCTCTTTGTTGTTTATGGGACATGCGTTCAAGCAAATACTCCATTTACTAAACCATTTGTTATTTTGCTACAATGAAGTATTTTGATCAATTTGAAATTATTTTTTAGAATAGATTATTAAACACTATACAATTTAAGTTTACCACAATGTGTTTTGATCAATTTGAAATTATTTTTTAGAGTAAATTAATTAAGCACTCTACAAATTTAATTTTTTTTTATAAATACTAGGAAAAGATATAATCTATCATAATTTAGTTGTCAATTGTGAGGACACTTATTACTCACTGTTGAATCATCACTTATTCAAAAACAGTTTTTTTTTACCAGCGTTTCACTTCGTTGTTTAATCCTGGTTTTGAAAGCAAAGCTTTTGAAAATCTATGTGCATTGCATAAAAAAAATTGCTCCACAAAATTCAAACTGTGGACGTTGCAACAAATCATAAATAGAGTGATTTATTAGTTGGTTTTAAATTCATTGAAAAAACCACCACATTTATAACAATGAGATTTAAATATGAAATTTTATTTAATGCTATCAACAATTTGAATTTATTTATACTATGATTTTAATAATAAAAATTATAATTTAATTAAAAATTATCACAAAATTAAATTATATAACATAGTTTACATGATTTTAATAATAAAATTTATAATTTAATTAAAAATTATTATCAAATATTACAAAAATAAAATTAATATAACATACTTTTAATGTATTATTAATGGAATTTAAACATATAGAATTGTAAATAATTATGAATAAATACATTGTAAAGAATTATAAATAGATATAATTATATAGTTTGAGAATAGAATTATCCAATTAATTTTATTAGTAAGTTATTATTATTCAAGTTTTTATTGATAAAGACGCATTTTTAATATTTTAGAAATAATACTTTTTTTATATTCAAGCTTTTATTGATAAAGAGGTAATTTTAGTATTTTAGAGAATATTTTTATAGCTAAGTTAATATATAATTTATTAATCAGTGTAAATTTATTTTAGTTTCAAATCTATCATATTTTTAAAATAATTAAATTCTTATAATATAATTTTTTTCTTTATTAAAAAATTCAAGTTTTTTTTGTTTCATATAAGAGATTCTATGTTAAGATCAATTTAAAGTGCATAGTTTATAAGGGAGGAAGTATTTTAGTTTTAAGATTGATTTTAAATATTTATTATTATTTTGTTTTATTGTAGAATGTTGTTTTAATGAGGAAGATGTCTATTCAAGGTATTCAGTTAAATAAATTTCAAAATTGAAAACCCATTATTTTATTTTATGGAGGACAAGGTCAATTCAAGGTATCTTAATTTTCTAAGATTGTAAGTATCCAATATCAAGGTTGAAAAATATCATTATTCAAAAAGAAGACAAGTAATTGGAAGTAGCTTAATCTCTTAAATTGGAGTGTCAAAGTGAAAACTTTATCATTATATAAGTATCCAATATCAAAGTTGAAAAAATATCATTATTCAAGAAAGGAACAAGTAATTCAAGGTATATTAGTCTCTTAAATTGCAAGAGTTAAATGTTAAAATTGAAAACTTAACATTAGTATATTGAGTAGGAGTTAAAGTTGAAAGCTTATTATTATGTTACTAAGGGGAGTTGTCCAATTGTTTTTCCTTTTCGTGCTAAGATGTCTATCACCAACGACATAATAGGAACACATTAATTTATTTGGAAAAGTACTACGTGGTTTCCTACTCACATCAGTGAACCTTTCCAATGCCCAAACTTCTATTAATTAGTAGAAATCGCCTTTCTCCGTTTCAATATTTATCCATTGAATAAGAGTTTAGGAGGACAAATTCACACGTATTTTTCTCCTCAAATGGTCTACAAGGAAAGCTCACATGTATTTCTCTTGTCAATATAGTTTTCAAGGACAATTTCAAATGTGCCAAAAGAGTTAACAAGCTATTAATAGATTATTGTGTGTTCTTTCTATTAAATAGTGCTTCATTCCTGTTTTTCCATATGAAATAAAAGATTTCAACACAAATAATTTTCCATGAGGATTGGCATTCTAGAACCCAAGGTAAGTTGTCTCCTGGGTGCAAAAGTCTACAAGAAATAGAATTGGGTAAAGGTTCACCATGGAAGGAATCAAACTGACCCTAAATAGACTTGGGAAGGGAATAGAACTAGAAAACATGTTTTAGTTTTAGGTCAACTATACCATGGGTAATAACTATTTTAAATTTCAAAACCATGAATTTATTATCACTGAGTAGGACCAAACCATACAAATAAATATTTTATAAGTCACACTTGTTTCTAGAGGCTTTTCATCTTAAAAGTCATGTTTTTCAATTTAAACTATAGATTCTAGAGTTTATTGTGCAATGTGATTTGGGGTTGGCTTTAAACATAGAAATTTGCCCATGTTTGGAGGGTTATATTTGATGCAATGATTATTCTTGTTTCATTTCCAATGCCTTCACCAAGCTCAAAGCATTTATAGGCCTAGCATGATGAAGGGTGAGTTAGGAATCATATTTTGGAATCCACCAAAGTTATCTTATTAGGGTTCTCCCGTCCAAAATTGGTATTTTTTCATGGCCATGGAATTCACTCCCTTTGTTATAACATATTTTACCTACATTGATTCAGTTGTAGAAACCCTTGTCTTGTTGACTTTGATACATACCTTTTTCCCCTTCATTTTTCTTCTTTTACAATGGAGTCGATGGTTTTCCACTTACAATCTGCGACATAACCCTATTTTATAGTGTATAACTAGAGTCGTGCACAACTTCTGTAATATGAATATACGACAGTCTCCAGAAGTTTCACAACTTCTGTGTATGCCCAACTTACCTATATGCACAACTTTTGTATATGTGCAGAGATGGAAGTTGTACATATAAAGAAGTTGTGCAACTTCTATATATGCACATATCTTTCGTATATGCACAACTTTCTTATATGCACATATCTTCTGTATATGCACACCTTCCTTATATGCACATATACATAAGTTGTGCATATACAAAAGTTGTGCACAACTTCCATATATGCACAACTTTTGTATATGTGCATATACAAAAGTTATGCATATACAAAAGTTGTGCATATACGGAAGATGTGGCTTTCTGGAGACTATCGTATATGGATATTACGAAAGTTGTGTGCAACTTCTGTATATGTGCATATATAGAAGTTGCACATGTACGGAAGATACGTGCATATACAGAAGTTGCACATATACAATAGATATGTGCGTATACAAAAGTTGTGCATATACAAAATTTGTGTGCAACTTCTGTATATGCACAAATTTTGTATATGTGCATATACAAAAGTTATGCATATATAGAAGTTGCACATATACAGAAGATGTGGATATCTGGAGACTATCATATATGGATATTACGAAAGTTGTGCGCAACTTCTGTGCATATACAAAAGTTGCACATGTACAGAAGATATGTGCATATACAGAAGTTGTGCACATACAAAATTTGTGTATATATCGAAGATAAACACATCTTCTGTATATGCGCAACTTCCCTATATGCACAACTTGAGTTATGTGCATATACCGTATATGTGCAAATTTCTTATATGAGCATATACAAAATTTATGTACAACTTCAACCTCCATATATACGTAGCCACCTTATATGCGCAATTTCCATGTATGTGCATATATTCCGTATCTGTGCATATATTCCATATATGTGCATATACTTTGTATATGCACAATTTTTGTACATGTGCAATTGTACATATACCAAATTTGTGCATATAAAAAATATATGCGATATAGAAAATGTGCATATATAGGAGTTGTGCATATTTTGTATATGCACAACTTCGGTATAAGCATAGCTTCCGTATGTACACATATTTTTCATATATGTGCATCTTCTATGCATGCAGATCTATCGTATAAGCACAACTTCCATATATGTGCATATCTTTCGTATATGTACAACTTCCATATATGCACATATACAGAAGATGTGAATGTGCAGAAGACCTCATATATGTGGTGGACATTAACTGCTAGGCTTGCTAGCAAGGAGTGTTTTATGTAGTCAACTAGGCATGTGAAAGAAATCAGATTTGACACTTAGAATCTTAGAGGAAGACATAAGCACTTAAACAACATGACCGATCATGAAGTGGAACTGCATGGGATGAGCTCAGGCTCACTCAACTAAGCAAGCTAATCGTTGAAATAAAGGAATGTTCACGAGTAGTGTCTTGTATGAGGTTTGATTACGGTAGTGAAAGAATAATCGCAGGTCCGTGTACGAAGACCAAGAAGGGTAGTGGTATGATTGTAAGAGTTGTATGTTGGGAGTAAATGAAGGTTAAAACTAATGATTGTAACATTGTGTTATATTATATTTTTGTGTATAATAAAGCAAGAGATTACCAAGGTGGCGGGTGGGGTATTTCCCTCCCATTTATGGAGTTGTTGCACAACTTATTCTTGCACTTGTATGGTTTATGGTTGATGTTAATGTTCTTATGCACATGATGTTATTGAAGAGAAGTGGAAATATGTTTGTGATTTTATTGAAGAGAAGTGGAAATAGAAGTATATGTGTTAGAGGTGTAGTATAGAAGTAATTAGTCGTAAGTTAGTCAAAGCATTGCAGTGAAACGTACTAGTTCCACACCCCTAGGGGACTCGACGTGCCTTAGCTCAAGTGGATGCCCTAAATAAATAAATGTGATTAATATAATGAAAGTGATTTAACTACCAAAATTCAACTAATTGAATTAACCCTCAAATAAATATATATATGATGTGATGTTTGTCTGACCTTATATATATATTATATATATATATATCTTCGTCTAACCTTTTCTTTGTTGATTAGGGGTGTTTAAAGTAGGGAAACTAGTATTTACAATGATATACATCCATTAATACACCCTCTAAGGACCTCGGGATGTGGGCACTCTAACATTTATTTACTAGTCAATCCGTGAAAGTAATTTTCAGGAAAACACTTTCTGGTTAATAGGTATGGAGATGTGCATGATATGATCATACATCTTTTTTTTAGTATTGATAACCATTGAAATGTGGTGGCTTATGTATCATATGCCCATTCATTATGTTACTCATCCAAACATTGTCACTATTTGAACCACCACTACCTTAACGTTTGCACTCGCCAAGTCCCGCATACCATCTCATAGGCACTCATACCATCCATACATCATTCATTTTCAGTTTTGTAATTGGGTGCAATTGAATTTTGAAATCTTTTTCTTCTCTTGAAGAAATTATGGGTCTTACATTTCTTAGCCTGTCATGATCAAAGTCTCAGCAAAGAAACATTGTGGCCTCTGAATTGGGAGTGCTCAGGATTTTGGTGCTTAGTCTACACTTGAATAGTCAATTCTTCATACACAATTCTGATAGAAGTGCGGACACATCCCTTGGAAGAGGAATCCTCAAGATTAACACAATGTCTATGGTTGCTCGTTTATCTAAAGGTAATACCTTGACACGCAAGGGCGTACTTTCAATACCAATTTATTGCTAATCCCGATAGCTTTAATGTGAACTCTCATATTCGCATTATGTATAAATTTTATTGTTAAATAGGCGCTTCACCATAGTCAGATGATTGCAATAAGGTCTTTAAGGGATGTTCCAGAGGAATTGTTTGACTGTAATGGCTTAGATAAATTGATTACATGATTATATCATTCAAGATAGGAGTGTAGTATCAACATAAATGGCAAGTGGAGAAACAACATCAAGGGTGGTCGAATGGTACTAGAAGCCTCAAATTCCAATGAATCATGTTGTCTTCTTTGACGTAAGGATAGGCACCATTCCAGCAGGAAGAATTAAGATGGAGCTCTTTGGTGATATTGTTCTCAAAACAACTGAAAGCTTTCAACAATTCTGCATAGGGGTGTTGGGTGTGGAGCTTGATTATCTTCTGTATTCAAAAGGTATCAGCCGGATGTATACCCCAAGAAGATTATACACCCTTCCATGCGGGGGGTGTGGGGGGAACTTGTCCCCCCCGCTGGGGTCTGGGGGGGCTAATCCCCCCCAACTGGGGGCTCCTGGGGGCCAAAGGTACCCGGTGGGGGCTCGGGGGCAGCGCCCCGAAGCTTAAAAACAAATGTAAAATTGCCTTGTAAAAGTCTAGTAATTCCTAGTCAATCTGAGTCGTTCATTAGGTGGATGATCTGACGGTAGAAGTTATGTTTAATTTAGGGTTTTTTTCCATAGAAGGCAACCCCTCACTATATATGAGGGAATTGTATTGCGTCTATGCATATCTGTATTCTGAGTGAGGAAGAGAGAGGAGATTGAGAGCGAAGAGGGTGTTATAGCTGATCTGTTGTAGGATGTATCTCTTCAGTTTGCTGGATAATATAATAAAAGAAGGACTAGCTATTTCTCTATGGATGTAGCCCAAACTGGGTGAACCACATATATCTGTGTCTCTCTTGTCTTATGTTCTGTATTTATATTTTTGCAATATTTTATGTGTTCCATTGCTTCATAATATTTAATTTTCTAACAACTGGTATCAAATCCGAAGGTCTATTTGGCGAATAAACTTGCCGGAGAGAGAAGGGTTCCTAGTTCGAGTGGGAGCAATGGTGGAAGATGGTAGGTTTAGGGTCGAAAAATTCAACGGCTAAAACTACCATCTATGGAAGATGCAGATGGAAGATTATCTATATCAAAGAGATCTGTACCTACCATTGAGTGGAAAGACAAAGAAGCCGATGAGTATGATAGACACAGAATGGGATATTCACGACAGAAAGGTACTTGGAACAATACGACTATGCCTGGCAGCGTTGGTAGCGTTTAATATTTCAAAGGAAATGACAACAGAGGGTTTAATGTCGACATTGGCCAAACTATATGAAAATCCCTCGACCTTAAATAAGTTATTTCTTATGAAGCGTTTATTTAATATGAAGATGTCAGAAGGTGGATCTCTTGTAGACCATTTAAATGATTTTAATACAGTTACAAGTCAATTAAGTTCTATAGGGGTAAATTTTGATGACAAAGTTAGGGCTTTGTTATTTCTGTGCTCATTGCCAGAAAGTTGGAATGGTTTAGTTATGGCCATTAGTAACTCTATCTCTGGATCTAGTACTTTAAAGTTTGATG
>APFE030619781.1:0-85125 GCA_000404065.3 Pinus taeda
ATGCCTCTTGAGCTAGTACATACAGATACATGTGGTCCTTTCAGAAAAAGAACACCTCGAGGAGAAGAATACTTGATATTATTCGTTGACGATTTCTCCAGGTTTGTCTGGTTAGGACTGATGAAGCACAAAGATGAAGCATTCGAAAAATTCAAATCCTTCAAAGCCTTGGTTGAAAATGAATCAGGTCACAAAATTAAGTGCCTCAGATCTGACAGAGGTGGGGAATTTACCTCAAATGAAATTTTCGATTTCCGTGAAGAACATGGGATAAGAAGATAATTCTCTACAGCTAGAACTCCTCAGCAAAATGGAGTTGTGGAAAGAATGAACAGAACAGTCCAACAAATGGCTCGTGCTATGCTTGATGAGTCAGGAACTCCCGCAACCTTCTGGGGTGAAGCTGCTCATGTTGCGGTTGTTATTCTCAACAAAACAAATGTCCAGGTAAACAACACTCAAACTCCTCATGAGCTTTGGAATGGTAAGACTCCTTCGGTAAAGCACTTCAAAATATTTGGAAGCAAATTCTATATTAAGAATACTGATGAGTAGCTTGGCAAACTTGAACCTAGAGCAGATGAAGGCATTCTTCTTGGTTACTCTCCACATAGCAAAGCATACAAGTGCTACAATAAAAGACTTGTCAGAATTATTGAAAGCATTGATGTAGTAGTTGATGAGAAGGGATACATCCCTAGACAAGTACATCATGAAGACGTCGAAGAAGATGAAGGCTACCCTCAACAACAGAATGATGAAGAACCTTAAGAAGAACCTCAAGAAGAACCAGAGGAGCAGACAAGAATAGAAGAAAAGACTCCATCCAGATATGTTCAGAAGAATCATCCAGAATCTCAGATTATGGGGCAGAAAGAAGCAGGGGTACAAACAAGAAGAACAGTTGCAGAAGCCTCAAGCTATTTGGCATTACTCTCCTCTACTGAACCAGAAAATGTGAAAGAGGCATGCAAAGATGAATGTTGTATAAAAGCAATGGATGAATAACTTGAGCAAATCGAAAGGAACAACACTTGGGAACTGGTTCCTAGACCAAAGGATAAGAATGTTATCGGAACAAAATGGGTCTTCAAAAATAAATTGAATGAAAATGGAGAAGTAATTAGAAACAAGGCCAGACTTGTTTGTAAAGGGTATGCGCATCAAGAAGGAATAGACTTTGAAGAAACCTTTGCTCCTGTTGCAAGACTTGAGGCCATCCGAATGTTCCTTGCTCTCTCAAGTTTTCAAAACTTCAAAGTATTTAAAATGGACGTGAAATCAGCCTTTCTGAATGGAGACTTGGAAGAAGAAGTATACATTGAACAACCATATGGGTTCATTCTTGGAAATGATCCAAATCTTGTATGCAGATTGAAAAAGGCTCTCTACGGGCTCAAACAAGCTCCAAGGGCTTGGTACTATCGTTTGCACAAATATCTTCATCAACAAGGTTTTTCAAAAGGATCAACAGATAGCAATCTTTATATAAAAGTTGAAAATGACAAATTGCTAATACTTGTTGTGTATGTAGATGACATTATTTTGGCAGCAATGAAGAAGAGATGAGTCAAAGCTTTGCCTTGATCATGCAGAAAGAATTTGAAATGTCCTTGCTGGGAGAACTGACATATTTCCTTGGTTTGCAAATCCAACAAAAGGAAGGAGGAATCTTCTTATCTCAAAACAAGTATCTCAAGCAGATTTTCAAGAAATATGGCTTGGAAGATGCAAAACCAGTATGTACTCCCATGGTTACAGGATGCAGTCTCAGTGCAAATGATGAATCAGCAGCTGTGCATCAACCAACCTACAGGTCTATGATTGGAAGTTTACCTTATTTGACAGGTACCCGACCAGACATCATGCATGCAGTGGGAATAGTTGGGCGATTTCAGGCAAACCCAAAGGAAACTCATCTTCAGCAGTGAAGAGAATCTTTAAGTACCTTCAAGGAACTCAAACTATGGCTTATGGTATCCTAGAGATACAGATCTCACACTTCATGCTTATACAGATGCAGATTGGGCCGGAAGCGTGGATGACAGGAAGAGCACAAGTGGTGGTGCGTTCTTTATGGGTTCCAGATTAGTATCTTGGTTCAGCAAGAAACAGAGTTCGGTTGCCTTGTCTACAGCTAAAGCGAAATATGTTGCTGCTGCATCTTGCTGCACTCAACTCCTTTGGATGATGCAGACCTTGCAGGATTTTCAAATCACTTGTACACCACCTATCTTCATCTTATGCGATAACACAAGTGCAATCAGCATCTCAAAGAATCCTGTCATGCATTCAAAACCAAGCACATACCAATCAAGTATCATTTTCTCCGGGAACAAGTGCTTGAACAAAAGGTCAAGTTGGAGTATGTTCCTTCTAAGGAACAAGTTGCTGATATTCTCACCAAACCATTGCCCAGGGAGACTTTTGAATACCTCAGGCAAAAGTTGGGGGTTGTTGATGCATCATCTTATTGTTGAAACTCTTCTAATTGTTGGTTGTACGCATGATTCATCTGGGGTATATGCGTACATGTGCTGGGTTGCGGCACAGGTCAGGGAGTATATAATGCATTGTTTGCATTACGGATGATCATGGAAGCTGGTTCAATATAGCTCATATGTCTCTATCTCTTTCATGGTCTTTGGTGGATTAATGTTCTTCTTTGCAGATTTGGTTCATATTCAGGGGGAGCATGTTCTTAGGGGGAGCATAACCCTTTGCCCTTGATGTCAAAGGGGGAGAATGAAGCTGAAGATTTTGAGGTTACCATCAAGTCAAAAGGGGGAGATTGTTGGCATTATGGATAAAGTGTTTTCCTTGATGGCAACTCGTACAGGTGATGGAGAACTCTTATAGGTGATGGAGCACTATACATCAGGTCAGTAGCAGAGATTGATGATCAGCTTTCAAATATTGGAGAAAATAATGGGTACGTAGGTACTCAGTACAAAAGGCGCGTACACGCAGGTATGCCATACATAATGTGCGTACATACCCACAGGTCACCCGTTCAGAAGGTGCGTACCCCCAGTTCACTCACTTCAAGGCAGAAAAGCGCGCTCACGTGGGGTTTCTTATGTTTGGCCCGTGGTATTTAGCCGACGTATCGTGTTATTATGGTTTTGCCTCGTGATATTGTGAAAGGCCTAAGGCTATAAATAGAGAAGGAGATCACTTGGCTAAATTATCTTTTGAAAATTGAAAATCTTAAGATCTGAAATATTGGGTTCTCGGTTTAAAAGCTTGATCTATAAAAGAAGTTGAAAGCGAATCTATGAAGGGTGATCTCTCAAGCGCAAGATCAGATCTGAGCATCTGACTGTATTTCGGCCCTAATCAGAGGTACGCAGGTGATTAATGGTGTGAGTGCATGGGTACGCAGAGCAGAAGAAGGATAAGTGCGTGGGTACGCAGAGGCGACGAAGGCGCAGTGCATGGGTACGCAGAGGCGACGAAGGCGCAATGCGTGGGTATGCAGAGTGACAGAGGTTTAGGTGCGTATGCACAGAAAAAGTACGCGGCGCGATAGTGTCTTTGGGTACGTGGCTTCAGTGAAGTACGCGGCGCAATAGTGTATCTGGGTGCGTACCTGCAGCAACAATACACTGCGTGATTGAAGAAGAAGTGCGTGGACACACGGTGCAACAGAAGGCTTTCTGTGGGTATACGCAGGGGCGCAGAAGGTGAAGTGCGTGGGGATGCAGGCCAGTGAAAGGAAAACTATGTATCTGTCTTAAGATCTTCTGTTGACTGAATTTTTCTATTGATAAGGTGTTCTGGGTTTAGTTCTGTTATTGTTGATCTGGTTACTGCAGCTGACTGTGTACTTGATGATCATTCGATGTATATGGATCCAGTTTGAAAACTTATGAAAAGTGGTCCTTGAAAAGAAGTAGGGGGTTGTAGCTCCCTTTTAGGAGAGACTGGAAAACGAGAGAGAGTTGTAGCTCTCTGCAGGTTGTAGCCTGCGTACTGGTAAAGGACTGCACCAGTACAAGACCATTGTAAAATTAGTTTCTAACTTGAAAGAAGATAGAGACATATTGCAGCAGGTGGTTTTCACCCACATTGGGTTTCCACCTTATATCTGGTGTTCCTTGATGTGACTGTCTGTTTTTCTTGTTCATGCTCATTATTTTATGGTACTGATATGCAAAAATAATTCAAAGTGTAAATAAGGAAGATTTGGTAAAAGAACTAGATAACACTGATTCACCCCCCCCTCTCAGTATTATTTTCAACACTTTCATCATTCTGCTTGTAGTAGGTTTCCCACTAGTCCTTGACGTGGGGGGCTGCTTTGAGAAGAGCAAAAATAATCTTTTCCCGACTGGAAAAATCATGAATAGAAAAATAACCCTCTATCAAATTTAACCATTTATCGACGGAATCTACATTTATCTAACCCTCAAATATGGGGATTTCAAAATTAATTTGTACCTTAAATGGTGTGGCGTTTCTAGAGTAGTTGTTGGAAGCCGATGCATCGGCCCTGGGCAGCCGCTGAAGGATCTGGGGAAAGTTGTCCATCATCGCCTTTCTTTGTCACTCGAGGGCTTATTCGAGCAAGATTTTGATAGGATCTCCTGCCCCCTCATCTTCCTTTTCATCGGCCATGGGAGGCCGTCGGGATTTGTGAGGCTATTCTTGGAAAGGTTTGATCAGTTCAAACCCCAATTCCTTATATCCCGACCTCGTTGGGGACATGCAAAGCAAAACAGAGAAAAAATAGACCACTATGATACAACTGATCCTAATTTAAACAAGAGCATAAGAAATTACAGAGATAACCATAAACACAGAGATGCAGTGGAAATAATACTTCATTTCATTAATGTGAGATACTGAAATATGCTTACAAACAACAACGGAAATAAACGAGCTAGGGCGATGGTAGCTTATCTCTAAGAAGAGATGTGGCGGCTACATGCCTCTGAAATGTGTTACAATGAGTCTCGAAGGCCTACTTATTGTTGAGAAACAATGGAAAACCCTAAACATCCAAAAACTTAACCCTAGAAGATGAAACACCAAATTGTGTGCCCTGTTTGCGTAAATTGGTACATCAACTTCCTGGGGTCATAACTTTGGCATATGATCTTCATTTGACGCACACAATATCTCGTTAGAAAGATCTATTCGAGAATTACAACTTTGGGGAGAAAAACATTGGACCATGGCCCCATGTTGCTCCTAGTTTTCCCAAAAAATGTCGTTTTGGGCCTCAAAACGTCTCCCAAAGTTCATGACCCAAAAAATTGCTAAAAATAGTAAACTGTGCTACAATTAAGGAAACTGAAAAGTTGAAAGAAACAATGGTGGTAGTCCAAGTGGACTTGGCAAGTGGCCACCAATATCCACCTGGATCAATTTTTTTCTTCATCTCTGTCATGGAAAATCCTGTAGATTGCTCTATTCTCTGCCTGGCCTCTTGCAAGTCCTTCGCCATTCAATCATTCCCTACTATTAATAACACTATTCAAATTTTTGACTTTGCATAAGCCCTAGAAGCCTCATCCATGGAAACTAGATGTTTTCTAACATCTGGTACAATCAACCTTTCTTTTGTGTGCGCAGGTGATGTATAATCATTCGAGAGCTTCTTTCTTCATGATTGTACAATCCTCTGATGTGTCTCGTCAAATTACATATTGTACACATTCGTCTCCATATCATCATCAAGGAGCACAACTTCTCCTTTCTCGCTCGGGATTGGCTGTGATTGTGATTGTGATTATGAGTTAGTTGCCTCAACCAACTTCTCAACCTGTTGAGAAAATTCCCGAACCTACACTTACTCACCTTTCTCATCATTTGTTGGCTGATATGCTATCTCAACCTGTATCTGCGTATTTTTCTCTGTTAATGCACATTGTCCTTCTTCATGTTCTTATTTCTTCCTTTCTTCCCTTTCTCTCTTCCTGATATCTTGTTCTACTTTTAGCTTCTTCTTTGTCTCTTGCAGCTTCCTCTCTTCTTCTTCCAATATTTTCTCTCCCTCTTTCTCTGTGCTACTCTCATCTCACGATGTTATGTGTTTGCATCTATCTCCAAAGTTACTCTCTCAACAAGTGGATCTTCTTTGAACTTGTGGCTTTTCTTAGCCTTTGCTCTCTCAAAAATCTTCCTCTTACCTTTGCCTTGTGTCCTTTTGCTGCTCACTGTTGTTGTTGTTGTTTCTTCCTATGGTTTTTCTACTTGCAGTGCTGTTTTCCATTCTTCAACCATGCTAACCGGTTCATTGAGCTTCGAGGAGTTATAGAAATACCTCCAAGGATCTTCCTCTGGTCAATGACATGCCCTATGGATCCATGGGTAGTACACCTTTGTAGAGTGGTTTTTGCATAAGTAGTGGGGGTCATATTGAGTGAATCTCTTGGTGTCAAACCCAAACTTCTTAATTTCCTCGGTCTTGACATCTGTATCTTTCAAGGTACAAATCTCGTACAACCGAATCCATAAAGAAAGAGTAGTCCATTATGCCTTATTCCTCCGGTGCAATCCTGTGGATAACCCTGTGGAGATGTGGTATGTAACCTTTTTCATGACTATCTTGTCCATGGAAAACCTCGATAGCTCATGTGGAGGCTTCTTCGTGCCAAACATCATGATGAAGGTGCCACTGGGTGAGGCATACCAATTTGTAATGTTAAGCAATGCCTGTATGACTTCTTGGGAGTTGCAAGGTGGATCCTATTTTAATATCATCCTATACATATGGGAAATGAAGTGGTCAAACAACCTCATGGTGAATTCTTGGTAGGTGAACTCAGAGAGAAAGTTGTAATATATTTTTCACAACTTCCTCTCATGGTGTCCATGTCCAATCCATGCCATGGAATTGTTGTTGGGCATAGATTGCATCAGGTAGATATGCAAATATATAGAATCTTTCTTGTCCATCCTTAGGAAGATTCCACACATTAAACTAATGCAATTTCATATGAAGAAACAACATTTTTGAGCAGTTGAAAGGCCTTCCTTCATTTTCCAACTTATCTAACATAACAACCCAACTCTCCGGGAAGGTTTCCATTCTCTCTTGGGCATACAAGCGACATGAAAATATGACCAGGAGTTCGTAAGCCTTCTTGAGTGACTTCGCCTTGTAGACTTAGTTAGGTTTCATCCTGAACTTCGATGGCTCTTTTAACCAATGCTTTATGATATCTCTATAGTTTACATTTCTATTGGGAGAAAAGAATAGTGCATCCATGTAGTTCACTGGCTGCGGTAAGTGATACATTTGATGATAGTTTTCTATCCTGAAGGTGGCAAGTCATGTCCCATTGGTTCTGCTCAAAGTCATTGTCTCGAGGTCAATATGTGAGACAACATAGTTTATGATATCCACGCACATGAAGGTGAGGTACCTGCATGCAACCTTGTACAAGCCTAACTTGTGAATGTTGACATAGACTTGTCGATCTTCTAGATATTCCTTGAAACTGCCTACAAATATGTCCTTTATTTCTTGCCATGTGATCTTCATGTCCTTCTTTATGAATAGTTGCATGTTTGCATATATGGGAAAGTCCATTTTTTGCCTGTTCAACTACATCTCTAGTGCTACTCTCTACATTTTCCTTTCATCTAGCTCTCTTGGAAACCATGATGCCTGTACTGCTGAGAGATTTCTCAACAACTGATGTACCTACAGACAAAGAAGACACTCACGGAAAGAAAATGTCAGTTTAAAAACACAAATAACTTCAAGGGTTGATCATGAAACAAGATGGGTGACTATTGGGAAAGATTGAAAAGTAGTGACTCTTAGAGGCTGGGAGACTGTTAGCTAGAACTACACATTGCGTAGTCTCAACTGCCACTGAGACTTGCTGCTAACTAGAACTATGCAGAGCATAGTCTAGCTAGGTTGACTGTGGATTGGAGCTGTGCAATGCGTTCTTCAGTCTGTCTTGGCTGCTGGTTGGGACTGTGTATTGTGCAATCCCAGTGGGAAATACTGGGCACTATCTCCCAAAACTACGTAGAGCACAGCTGGATTCTAGTGATAGACAACCTCTACATAATTCCTAGAGCCAAGGTAGAGCCTTGAGTTCTGAGAATGTGTAGTGCATGTAGGGAAATCAAGATCCGAGCAAACGCAGCCCAAATCTACTTAAGGGAAACTTGAAAATGAGTAGATCTGAATGCATGGGCGAAGTATGGTGCAGACAGGAGTGAATGATCATGCATGCAATCAAAACCAATGCAGGAATTAGTCAAATGAACAAACAACAAAGATAGTGGAGAGGGTCACCGCAAAGCCAACCGTTAGTGAAAAATAGTGTTATGCATGTGATACTTAAGAAAGACACTGAAAAACTTCAAACAACACTTCTACGAGTTAAAACAAACTAAAATGCCAATGGTCATTCAGTAAAACATGCAAAACAACACTCACATGAGCCAAGGAAATAAAAGCAACAAGAAAAGAAGAAAAATACTTGAAACTTAATGTCAAATCAGTACTTCAACTCGAATTTGGCATCTATCTTATGAAATAAAATGCTTTATAACGATTCAAGTTCTGATCGCCAGTTTTGTCTGATGTTATATAACATCTCTCTCCATTTTTGAGGTGTAAATAGAATCATTCTATAATTAATTCCTCTCAACCCTAACGGGTTAGCATGAGTCATTCCATTGATGGCTAAATCGGTTGGACGATCCATCCTTTGGAAGGCACTGTTAAAAAGATCATCAATTAGAAAAGAAACTAATGAAATCAAACCTGTTGAAGAAAACCAGATTTGTCATAGGAAAATAATAATGAAAAGAAAAACTTACCCAAACAAGTTGTGTCGACCATGCCGAAGGTTCCTAGATGCCTTAGGAATTTCAAATCTCCAAGATCAAATGTGTAGAATGAGCTTTGTGCATCATTTCAATAGATTTGGCAGATTCAGGTTTTATGAAACCCATGCCAAAAATCTAGGAAAAAGAAACAAGTGGTGAGAAGTTTCTAAAATCAACTTGAGTATAACTCGCAGTGCTAAAAATAGATCCCTATTTTTTAGGGATGCTTTTTCTATTTTTTTTTTCTTTTTCAGAAAAGTCTGCCATGTATGCAAGGAAGAATTGTGCAGTTCTGGAGGGAACTGGGCAACTTTTTGACACATGCATCGGGCAATAACTGAAGGAATTATTCTACATAATTCATAGGCTGAATTCGAGTGTCTGGAGGTTCTACACAATTTCTCTAAGCAAGGCTTTCTTTCAAACTTCTCTGCGCATTTATGCAAAGTAGGGCGGACTGCCAGGCTGCTCTGCATAATTCATGAGAGCAAGGTTGGTTTCCCTCTAGGATTGCATAGTTTTCCAAGAAAGTGTAAGAACCAGATGTAAACCAAGTCAGAGGAGGTCAACTTGTGGTTGGTTGGCAAAACAAGTAAGAAAAAAAAGCGACAAAGTGAAAGATAACTTCAAATAAAAACACAAGTACCTGAGCGGTGCAAGATATTTTGCTAATATTTTGAGGAGGGAGGCTCTAAAACAAAGTGAAAGAAAAATTTTGGATGGTGGTTGTAGTTGCTACAACATTGGCTACACACTGTTAGAACTCCATTTCTCTGTATGGAGCTTGTTTCGTGCAAAGAAATTCTAACTCCTCCAAAAGTATTGTTCAATTCTTTGATCATAATGGCTTCCTCACTAGCTTGTGTTAAAGTTATAGTTCCTGCCATTTTCTTGATCAGTCATCACACATACCAAGCCAAGTCAATTGAGTTGTTTCAATTGGAAGAGGGGTATATTGATACAAAAGTAATATAATTGTCATAGTTTTAGTTTCATCTCTAGTGTTGCTTTGTTACTAGCAGGCCTGGAAAGTACCCGACAGAGTCACGTAGGAACACAAGCATCGCTTTTCTTCCAAAGAGCTTTGTCACTACCCTGGCGGTGTTACTTGCATCACACCACTACATAGGAAGCCTTTCTGTTCTCTCACCTTTATTTTATCTTTTTGTTTATTTTATTTTCTTTATTTTCAGAGAAGTGTGCATAGGAACTTATTTATTTTCATGAGGCGGAAGAGGGATATCGACTTATTGGGAGCAGAATAGGTTATCCCTTTAGAGAAGTATGTTATAAATACCTCTAACATACTTTTTAAGGTTTTCCCCCTCACCTTACTCTACTTGACTTAGTTGACAAGGGTTAACTGGATATAAAAAAACCAATTAGAGTAGGCGGTACTAGTTAAAAGTGTAAGCGTTGTGTTTTCACCACAACTCACTCTGAACATAACGTATTTTCCATTAGTGTATCATTGAATGAAGACAAAAATATCTTCATAAAGAGAGAGGACAATAAATAACCAATTGTTGATAGTTGTATAAGTCCTCTTGTACTTCACCCTACTTGTCTTCAGAGCCAAACATGGGTTCATCTGAAGCTAAAACTATGGGTGCATAACAAGAAAACAAACAAAAAAGCAAATGATAGAAGTAAATTAAAGAAAAAACATGAAAGAACCACAAAGTGATATTTAGAATGCAACCACCGACACATTGGTTCCCATGTTGGTGAAGGCATAGTCGACTAGAAATATATACAAGTAAACCAATGCACAAGAAAGATAAGATGGTAAAGACTAACACATTCAAAGTTTGAATGCGTCCATAGAAAAGAAAAGTATAAAAGTGCAAGACAAACACTCTGTTGGTGTACCATGGTGTTCACATTGTGCATAGACGATGAACATGTACACTCTTTTTACCATGAAAAATGAGAAAACATGAAAAAGGAAGACAACTTTTTCTTAACAAGAGTGCTCATTGTGTATGATTCCTCCAATGCATGACCGATAGGATCGTGTGGTACAAGTGGAGGATGTTAAATCTATGGATGAGATTGATCTTCAATGCAAACATGAGAGTGATGAGGAGCTTGGGGTGTTTCAACATATTTCTGGGCAGAAGCGGAATTGGCCTCAAGACAGTGAGGACCTGACATAACCATCATCTTTGGTTGAAGTGCCTCGACAGCTTGAGGGGTTTCTACTTCATCATTAGGTATATCGTCAAAGATAGGTGGCTTAGAAAGATCAACAATGAATGAAGTAGCATTGTGATCAAATGAAGAAGTAAAGATATGACGAAAACCACGATAAGAAAATTCGAGGTGTTCGTTGGCATCCTGATGATCTGATGAATCATACAGAGGGGTTGATGAGAAACAATAATGTTCACCCTCTGAGTCTTCAGAAAGAAAATATTATATATTTGGAGGATTTAGAAATAAATATATGTCCTCTCCGCAATGGAATGACATACTAACATCCAACGTGTTTTGTGAATGATAGGTAGTAAAAAAAACTAGGGATGGATTTTCACAAGACATATCAGAAATGGTAGAATAAAAAGATATGTCAGGAAACAATGGATGAGGTGAAAACAAAAGGAGTTCATCCTTCACCGCAGGTTCTTCTTCAGATTCCCATACATACTCATCATAAATGATAACGCAGGTTGGTTGCTCAACACCAACATTGTCGACAACTTGATCCTCGTGAACAATGAATGTGGAGTCCAGAATGGGAGAACACACTACAATACAATTTGTAGGATCAACAGAACGAGAGGACGATGGTTGAGAGAAAAAGTTCACGTGACAACCAACAGGCTTGGAAGCCAAATTCTGCACAAATATCTAGAACAGGTGGGGTGTGAGGATGTGATAGTTCAATAGATGGGTTCACAAATCCTCCCGCCTTGCACTGTGGAGCTAGAGATATTTGACGAGAAGTGGACATAGGGTCACTTGTCACAATAAACTTGTTTACCTTGGGTTTGGCAGCTCTAACACCGAGGTATGTTGGGAGGCATTCGAATGATTCTAAATCATGGATTTTCATATATGTGAAGAAGATACTAAAATATTTCATGAAGAAATTTCAAATCAATTTCATCTTCTTGGATTTGAAAAGCTAGATTTTGCAAGCATTTCCAAAATTGAAAAATGGATTCAATAGGTTCTTTTCATAATTGAAGAATTTTTTTATTGAGTTCTTTATGATCATAATGATAGAAAGTACGAACCAACTCTACGATCATCTGATCATAAGAGTTAATGGATGTTTCGGGCAATGTGACACACCATTGCAGTGTGTGCCCTCAGAATGTGAATGCGAATAGTGAGCAGGTAATGTGATCCTCATGGATTTCATTCCTTTCATAGAAGCCCGTGAAGGCAACTCCGTGACTAAGAAAAGTTGTTCTGCCTTCACCATCATATGTGTTACGTGAAAAGTCATCAAGGAGATTCTCCGAGACTTCAAAATCACGTACATGAGACAAACATGTCAGATGATTGACTGTAATGTAAGTCATGAAGAATTTGTATAGATTCAAAATGGAGTTTGAGGACTCAGCTTGTCATTTGACCCTCCTAGCACCATAACTTTTGATGGTGTTGGACCTGCCAACATGTCAGGGGATCTCTCCGGTAAGAAGTCCCAACTAGACCTTAGATTGATTTGAGTAGGAGTCCCAGCAATGGGTAGTAAAGTAATGCCTTGACTCTGATATTGTGCAGAGGTAAATGTGATATATTTGTCAAAAGAAAATGTGTGACCTTGGAGTGAGTCAAATGAGATGCATGGGAGTTCTAACGCATGGATGGGAAAAGGAAGCATGTCACTTAAAATCTTGCAATAGTATGTAGCCTTAAAGGAGGCACGATCTTAATGACATCACAAGATGGAAAGAAGAATAGTCCACAATCCAAAGTGATGGGTTAAACCAACAACACATTTGCAAAAAGATTCATACAATTGCATACAAAATAGTTCATACACCAATACATAAGTTAAATAACATACATTGCTAAGGAAACCAGAATAGTCCAACTACATTAACAACATATGCATGAAAACGTGTTGGCTCTGTTATATATATAAATTGAAAGTTCCATCCATACATACACCATTGACAACCACTAGCCCCAATAGTGGAACATTACAGTCAACACCGCCTGCTACTCCAAAGAGATGTACTCCCTCTGCACTGTGGAGAAGCCAAGACTTGTCAGAACACTCTCCAGGCCTTCTCTAAGCAATTCATAGCCAAAACCTTGGTTCCCAAAATACTATACTATGAGTTATGAAGTTCTATACATAGCAAAAGGGTGGGGTGACACTTGAAATTCCCCTTTCACTCCTAGACTACGCTCACGACTTTTCACCTTAGAACACTGATTGTTCACATTCCACTAATGACACTTGGAATTTCACTTACAACATGTTTACAATAACAAAATTTCCACATATACCCATGTGGGACAAAAATAGGCTTGAGTTAGCCTCACAAGACAAACAACAACACTCGAGGCCTTAGGGAAAGACCAACTCGGTAACCTCCTCGTGGTGATCTTCGGTGATGAACTAATACAAAGGTTGGTACTGTGCTATTGTGCCCCTGTATTGTTTGATGCCATATCTGTTGAAGAGGATTCTTACCTCCATGGCTTCTGGGCATGTGGTTCTGAAACCTCTGTCAAGTTCATCCTCAAGCATGCAAACATTGTCTTGAGTGCGACTGGTCTATTGATGTACCTTTGCGTGTTCTCTGCACTGAGCTACAATTCATCATTGGTGGCTATGCGCATCAATTGCTCTATGTACTTTTTGACATCCAACATGACTTGGTTCTTCCTCATGGCCATGGTGAGGGTTTCAATGGAAGGGATCTTGTATGTTTGCATTATGACATCCAGACTCTTGAACAACCATGCATAGGAACCCTCGATTCTAGTGATGAGTGGAGGGAGCTACTCGTAGTTCCAGATCAACATCCGAATTTGTGCTTTATCTAGCTCAACCTCTGGCTTCACCCTTTTGTGCAAGTAAAGTGGGGCTCCCTTGTATCTCAATGTCCATTCTTGCACGTGCACAATAGAAGTGTGAATGTCCTTGAGAGTTTGGGTTGTCTTTGCACAGTGCTACTGAAAACCTTATAGATGGACAACTTCTTTGTGCACAGTGATAAATATTCTATACATTGTCTACATGGTGGCCTCCAAAGTTGATATCTTGGCCACTATTTCTTTCTTCATCTCTATCATGGCGAATCCTATAGACCTCTTTGTTCTCTGCCTAACCTCTTGTAAGTCCTTCACCATTCAATTATTCTTTGTTATTAGGAACTTCACTATTGAACTCATGGCTCCTGCATAAGCCTTAGAAGCCTCGGCCATGGCAACTGGTTGTCTTCTAACATATGGTACAATCACCTTTTCTTCTATGTGTGCAGGTGACGTATGATCATCCAAGAGTTTCTTTCGTTGTGCCTGTACAATCCTCTGCTCCTTCTCGTCAAATGCTAGATTTTAAACATTCGTCTCCAGATCATCATCAAGGAGAACAAATTGTCCTTTCTCGCTTGGGACTAGTTGTGATTTTGGAGGTGGCAGAGATTGTGGGGTGACCTCAGATTCTTTCAACATGAGATCAGTGCCTTGGTCATGTAGGTCCTATTCCGTCTCCATGTGTGTTTCCTCAAAAAACTGCTTAACGTGCTAAGCAAGTTCCTAAACCGACACTTACTCACACTATTCATCATCTGTTGGCTACTTTGTTGTCTCAACCTATATATACATAGTTTGCTTAGTCAGTATGCGTTGTCCTTCTTCTTGTTCTTGTTTCTATCTTTCTTCCCTTTCTCTCTTGTTATGATTTTAGCTTCTTCTCCATCTCCTACAACTCCCTCTCCACTTCCTCCAATATTTGATTCTCCCTCTTTCTTTGCACTACTCCCCTTTCCTTCTATCACCTCTTTGCATCTATCTCCAAAGCTACTCTCTCAGCAAGTGGATCTTCTTTGAACTTGTATCTTTTCTCGGCCTTTTCTCTCTCGAGATCTTCCTCTTGCCTTTGTCCTACGCCAGTTTTCTATTCACTACTGTTGTTGTTGTTGCTTCCTATGGTGCTACTTCCTGCAGTGCTACTTTCCATTTTATAGCCATGTTAGCCAATTCATTGAGCCTAGAGGAGTTATAGCAATACCTCCAAGGATTTTCCTCTGACCAATGACATGCCCCACAGATATATGGGTAGTACACCTTCGCACAGTGGTTCTTGCATATGTAGTGGGGGTCATACAGATTGAAGCTCTTAGTGCCAAACCCAAACTTCTTCAAGTCCTCGGTCTTGACATCTGCATCTTTGAAGGTAAGAATCTCGTACAACCCAATCTGCAAAGGAAGAGTAGGCCATGGTGCCTTCTTCCTCCTATTTAGTCTTACTGATAACCCTATGCAGATGTGATATGAAACCTCTTGCAAGACCAATTTGTTTGTGGCAAACCATAGTAGGTCATGCGAAGGCTTCTCTATGACAAACATCACAATGAAGGTGCCACCGTGTGAGCCATACCAATCTGCAATGTTAAGAAATGCCTGCATCATTTCCTAGAACATGCAAGGTGGATCATGTTCAAATATCATCTTGTACAACAGGGCAATGAAGTGGCCAAGCAGCCTCACCATGACTCCTCAGTAGCTACACTCATAAAGAAAATTGCAATAAATGTTCACATCTTCCTCTGATGGTGTCCATGTCCAACTCATACCAAGGAACTACTATTGGGCAAAGATTACACCAAGAAGGTACGCAGACATATAGAATATTGCTTGTCCATCATTAGGTGGATTTCGAGCATTTCAATCATGCACTTTCAGCTAAAGAGACAACATGTGTGACCAGTTGAAAGGCCTTCCTTCATTTTTGAATTGATCTAACATAACAACCCAACTCTGTGGGAAGGTCTCCTTAGTCTCTTGCTCATAAAAGTGACATGTGAATATGACTAGAAGTTGTTAAGCCTTTTGGTATTGCAGCTACAAAAACCCTCCAAAATTTTTCCTTAGCTTCTTTTTGGAGCCTCCCTTCCAATATTCATAGCATCTTTCCTTGCTTCATCAAGATCACAAGCTTTAGTGTTTTGTTTGCACAAAGGTAGCCTGTCGATCACAACTTGATGCATTCCCCTCACAAGCTGATCACCTAGACTTCGTCCAAATGTAGAGTAAGTAGCGCCCCCAAGAATTGCATAATTCTGGAGGGAAACCAACCTTCCCTCCAAAAATTGTGCAATCCTGAGTGGCAGCCTGTTGGGCTCCATAATTGAGCAATTCACGCAGTCAACACTCACAGTGAAAATTGTGTAATTTTCCCCAGCAGGGTTGCTCAGTCCAAAATTTTTGCAAATCTAGGCAGCATCTAGCTACTCTACCTAGAAATTTGCGCAAATCTCCTGGGAATCCAACCAAGCTCCCAACCCGAAATGTGCATTTTCTCTTAGCAGTCGATTAGCCTCTTGCATGTGCAGCTGAGTTGACTGGTTCCCTCTACCACCGAGAAAAACTGACTTGAATACATGGAATGTTTCTCCCAAGGTAGCATGCAAAGTCATCCCTTGTTTTAGGGATCTATTTTAGCAGTTAGAGGTTACATGCAAGGATCATTTCAGAAGCCTCCCAGCAAGTTTCGCTTATCCTAGATTTGTGGCATGCACATCACAACCTCAATGTTATCAAAACTCATCAACTGGATGTTGCAGAGCTCGTTGCTCACATCAACCTTGTAGCTCTGACATCCCACATTGCATCTAGGAGCTGCCGGCACATTCAACTCAGTTTTCTTGGGGTAGGCCCACTTTCCATGTCTTATGTTGCATTTCTGGCGCTTTTTTTGTTTCACTTCATATGAACATCGTCTGCTTGATTTCAATGAGTTCTTGCTTTTGTTTTGGTACATACTAGCTTGTACTACCAGCATTTCAGTTTTCATTACTATCTCACCACTGTTGCATGCATGAAATTGTTTTCCATGAACGATTTCCGATTCAACAACTTGCTTAACCCACATGCATGTTGATCTATTTACTGAATCTTTCATTCAATGTTTTCATGCATGATCAATCATTTTTGTTTTCACTTAGTGTCACCATGCATTCACTTCCATATTTGCTTTTAGTTTCCTGTCGGCAAGTCTGGCCAACCTTGGCCTGGAATTTGCCTCACCAAGAGCCTCATCAAGACAACATTGTACAATCCTAAGAGGGAAGGCTCTATCTTCCTCTTAGGAAATGCGCATTTCTGCCCAGTGACTGTCCTCCAAGATTGTTTTGTGCATTTATAAAGGACAGTGATTGTTGGCCTAGAAAATTGCGCAATGTAGCCACTGAGCCTCAAACTATTTCCAAATGAGATTACGTATTGCGCAATTCTAGCAATCAACAGCTAGAGTGAAATGTGCATCACACAGTTCCTCCGATTATTCAATCTCCTAGCATCCTAGACTATGCCTTGCACAGTCTTGGCAGTCAGTCTCCCGACCTACCAGCGGAAATTTCGCAATGTTCATGATCAGTCACACAGGTATGTTGCAATTCAGTTCTCAAGTTCATTTTGGTTTTCGATTTATGGATTGGTTGCCATGAGTGTAGCCATGTCTCCAGGTATTGTAGGTGTTCATCTTCCTCTCAGTAGTGAAGGTACAATGGTTTCCAAGAGAGCAGAGTCGAAGACATTGTTCAGAGCACACTTGGAGATGCAGTCGATCAAATTTCTATGAGCTTGCCTACTCACGAAGATATCAAGTTGTTCATAGACAAGGACATGAAGATATGACAACAATAATAGCATGAATGCAAGAGGAAGGTTGTTGACAACACAGAGGTAGAACAAAGTTGCAAGCTCAAGCAGATCCACTAATGATCAAGAAACTTTGGAGACTTAGGCTATGAGGTGACGATGCGACATGAAGATCGTGCAAAGATAGAGAATGGAACAAAGAAGGAGTTGCATGTGTTGAACCAGCAACTCAAGGAAGAACATGAAGTTTCACAAATAGAAAAATGAGTTGCAGTAGGAATAGGAATAGTAGTGGGCACAACATGCACTCACGGATGAAATTGCGCTCGTACAAGTTATAGATCTATCTCAACAGCTGGCACAAAATAGACATGGTGAGTAGTGTTATTGATCACATGCAAGGGATTCAACTACATGCATGTCATTGTATGCAGACATGAAATCCAACCCCTTCAATACACTGAACAAGGTGAAGACAAGAAGCAGCTACTGGAGCTGAACATGTACTTTGGCAAGCTGATGCGCATGACCACTAGAACACACTTAAAGATCAACATGACACTATGCATCAGTGTGTTACTGGTTCAACCACACCCAAGAAGACCATGCACATGTTAGTAGACAAGTTGGATGAAGGAGCCAAACCAATGCACTGGTTGTAACAAAGGCAAGAGTTTGCTTCAGAAAGATGTCACCATGGGGTTCATGCACTCTATCATGGACGACCATGCTTGGCATCAGCGTACCGACTTCACCATCACAAGCATGTCAAAGAGTTGGTCTCATCACAATGAACTGAGTGTCAATGATTTCTTGCATGGCTTTCTCAAGCCATTTGGTCCCACATGGGAATATGTGCATTGTAATGTAACGTCAGGTCAAGTCTAAGTCAAGAGTCGATAGTTGGATGTAACAGTCATAGAGTAGATGAAGAGTCATGACGGCAGATGAACGGTCACAAAGGGGAATGTAAAGGGTAACACGCCTTGGAGAGAGCTCGGATAGTATTGTAACACGCCTTGGCTTCTGCACTACATGGAGCTAGTTCATCCCTTTGGAGGAGCAGGCAGATGTGGCTATAATGTTCCATTATTGGGGCTAGCAGATTTACATGGATGTATTGTATGACTAGAACTTACACTTCTTGATATAATAAGAGCCATCACGTTTCATGCTTATGTTGTATTGTATTCCAGCTATCTTGTTTACTCTAAATGGCATCTGTATTTTCTTTCTTACATATGCATTTATGGATTGTTTTGTATGAGCATGTATGAATCTTTCTCAAATGCATTGATTGGTTTAACCATCACTTTGGATTGTTAGCTGACTTGCTTTCCAGCTTGTGATGTATCTTCACTCATGTGTTACCTTCCCATCCGAGTACTGTTACAAGTTGCCAAGGGGTGCACTCATATGAACACCCATGTGTTAGAACCTCTCATGCACCTTCCTTGACTCACTGCAGCGGTCACGCCCTTGCTACCAGCAGAGTTATCTTAGTTTCCTTTGCGTGAAATCATAATCAAAGCATTGCTATACAACCCATTGATCAGAATCCTACACCAAACGGTCTGAGGTCTAATTGGGACTTCTTACTGGGGAGATCCCCTTACATGTTGGCGGGTCTAGCACCATCAACATTTTGGTGCTCGAAGGAGGGCTAGATGACAAGCTGAGTCCTCACATCTGTTTTAAATCTCTACATATCTATCATGACTAACTACCTAGTTTATCTTCCGGAATGAATGTCTTATGGAAATGATTTCATCATCTTGGAAAAGCTCTTAGATAACTTATCTCATAAAACATTTGATGGTGGAGGCTGCGTAGCCTCGTTTAGGCATGCGGTCAACATTGTAGACTCATGTGAAAGACATGGATTCTTTGAAGAATGCATGAGTTGCGAGTTATTTGTTTACACACTTCGAGGGCACCCCATGCATTGGTGTGCCATGTTGCCTGGAAAATATATTCATTCTCTTTCTCATCTGGTCACAAAGATAGACCGTGCTTTCAATCACTTTAACTAGAAAGCTCTTGACCAAGAAATTCTGAAATTATGAAAAACACCCAATGAATCCGTTGATCGGTTTTACACACTTTTGTAATCTTTTATACCGATTCATTGAAGAGGAAATTGATTGGGAATTTCTTTATGGAATATTTGAATATCTTCTTCACATATCTGAACCCCACTCAGCACACTTCAGTGATGGAGCTGCGTAATCACGGGTGGGAATAGTTGCTGTCACAAGTGACAGTCCACATTCACCTCATCAAACAGCTCCACCACCGTGGAGTGATGTGGGAGATCATGCTCACACCTTTGTTGAACTATCACATCCTCCGACCCCACCTGCTCTTGAAATTTGCACGTATTTTTCTTGCAAGCCTGTCGGTTTTCACATGGACTCGTTCCCTCGACCTTCATCCTCATGTTCTATTGATCCTCCAGATTATACTGTATTGTGTTCTCCCATTCCAGATTCCTCACCTATTGTGAACGAGGATCAAGCTGTCGACAGAGTTGGTGTTATGTAGCCAACCTACGCCATCATTCATGATGAGTGTGTGTGGGAATCTAAATAATATCCCACGGTGAAGGATGACTCCCTTCTAGCCGCACCTCATCCACTTCATCCTAACGTCCCTTGTGATTCTACCACTGCTGATTTCTCGTGTGAAAACCCATTTCCAAATGTTTCTACTTCCAATCATTCACAGGACACCTCGAATGTCAGTTTGTGCTTACAGTGTGGAGAGGACACATTTACCTTGGAAAATCTATTCAATCTATCATTTATCTTTCTTGGAAACACAGAGGATGAACATATTTTCTTCTCATCTACCCCTCTACCCGATTCATCAAATCATGAGGGTGTCGACAAACATCGTGAATTTTTTGATCTTGGTTGTCGTGATCTATTCACTTCCTCATCCAATCACAATGTTTATTCAACTATTGTTAATCTATCAAAGACACTAGTCTACAATGATCTATCTGTCAATGAGGTTGAAAGCCCCCAGACTGTCGAGGCACTTCGGCCCGAGCTAATGGTTATGTAAGGCCCTCACTCTCCCGAGGTTGGTTTCACTTCCAGTCAGGAAATTGTTAAAACACTCAAGGCTCCTCACCACTCTCTTCTTTACATAGAAGATTAACCAGACACCCAGATTTCACTTCCTCCACTCGAACTATACGATCCCATCGCTCATGCGCTAGAGGAATCTTACACAGCAGGCACACATGCACAACATAAGTGGTCTACCTTTCTCACGTTTTCTTGCTTGTCACAGTCAAGAGAATGCATACACTTGACATCTGCAAGTAGTGTAGCACAACATCATGGTAGATCCATAGAATGCATGTCATGCACTTTCACTCATCTTTGTTATGTGGTCACCTGTAAGCTCAAAGTGTGTTTGTCTTCACTGTTACATCTTTCTTGTTTGCTAGTTCGCACATCTGACTTGTTCACGAACCATGCCTTCACCAACATGGGTCAACCAATGTGCCAGTGGTTGCATTGTAAGTATCACTTCACGTGAGATGACCCATGCACTATTAGCTTAGGAGTAGGAGTAGAATTTGATTTTGAGTTGTTTAATTGCATGCTTGTTTTCTTACTTGTTCAGTTTGTTTGCTTGTTTGCTTGCTTGTTTGCTTACTTTATTTGCTTTCTCTTTTGCTTCTGCTCCTGTTTTTCTTTGTTGTTTGTTAGTTAGCCTATTTTGTTCATAGGATAGTTTTGCATGAAACCATGTATGACTCTTGAAGCGAGATGGGTAAAGTACAAGAGGGATTGTACAACTATCACTTCTTGGTGATCTGTCATCTTGCCTCTGTATGAATAACTTGCTACTTTTAGTCCATGATACGCTGAAGGAAAATATGTACTGTTTGAAGTGAACCTTGGTGAAAACACAATGCTTCCGCGCTAACTAGTGTCACCTACTCTAGTTGGTTTTTTTTGGGTTAACCATCGTTAGCTCAATCAAGTAGAGTAAGGTGAGGGGGGAAAACCTAAATAGGCACGTCAGAGATATAATAAACTATTTATCCTCTAGAACAACCTATTCTTCTCTCAATAAGTCGGGATCCATCTTCTGCCTTTGAAGTGAATAAGTGCTGTGCACAATTACGAAAATGAAAAATGAAAAAATGAAAAAGTGAAAAGTTTGAAAAAAATGAAAATGAATAAGGTGAAATAAGAGAAAGGCTTCCTGCACAGAGAGGTGACGTAGGCAACTATGCCAGGGTATTGACAAGGCTCACTGGTAGTGGAGCCATGCTTGTGTTCCTATGTGACTCTGTCGGGGTACTATCCAAGCCTACTGGAAGCAGAGAAACACCAGAGATGAAACTAAGACTTCGACGACTATACTTCCTCTGCACCAATATACCCCTCAACCCTAATCTAAACAATTGTGTTGCCTTGGATTGGAGTATGTGTCAATCTTCTAAGAGCTTGGTAGATACTACATCTTATAATCAAGCTAGTGTGAAAACAGGATGAGCTGACAACTGAACAATACTTCCGGAGGTGTTAGACTTGCTTTTCACGAACAAGGTCCATTAAGAGAGTTGGAGTTCTACCAGTGTGTCATCAAGTGTTGTAACGGCTACAACCACCCTCCAAAATTTTTCCTTAGCTTTGTTTTCAAGCCTCCCATCCAACCTTCATAGCAGGTTTCCTTGCTTCATCAAGATAACAAGCTTCAATGTTTTTCTTGCACAAAGGCAGCCTGTCGGTCACAGCTCGATGCATTCCCCTCATAGGCTGATCACCTTGACTTGGTCCAATTGCAAGTTGAGAAGCTCCCACAAGAAATTTGACAATTCTAAAGCGCAACAAGTCTTCCCTCCAGAAATTATGCAATCCTGACTGGCAGCCTTCTGGGATCTATAATTGTGCAATTCTAGTAGTCAACAGTCATAGTGAAAATTGCGGAATTTTCCCCAGCATGGCTGCTCAGCCCAGAATTTGCGTAAATATGAGAAGTAGTCAGCTGCTCTGCCCAAAAATTTGTGCAAATCTTATGGGCAGCTAGCCTAGCTCCCAACCAGAAATGCACATTTTCTCCCAGTAGTCGAAAAACCTCTTGCATGTGCAACTGAGTTGACTGGTTCCCTCCGCGAATGAGAAAAACTAACATGCATGCATGGGTTGTTTCTCCTAAGGTAGCATGCGAAGGCATCCCTTGTTTCAAGGATCTATTTTTAGCAGTTGGAGGTTACAAGTAAGGATCATTTCAAACACCTCCCACCAAGTGTCACTTCCCCTACATTTGTGGCATGTGCATCACAACCTCAATGTTATCAAAACTCATCAAGTAGACACCATAGAGCTCATTCCTCACATCAACCTTGCAGCTCTGACATCCCACATCGCATCTAGGGGCTGTCGGCACATTCAACCCAGCTGTTTTGGGGTAAGCCCGCTTTCCATGTATTATGTTACATTTTTGGCACTTTTTGTGTTTCGCTTCATATGAACATTATCTCCTTGATTTCAGTGAGCGCTTGCTATCATTTTGATACATAATAGCTTGTACTAGCATTGTTTCAGTTTTCGTTGCTATCTCACTATTGTCACATGCATGAAACTGTTTTTCACGAACGGTCGTTGATTTGGTGACTAGCTTCACCCACATGCATGTTGATCTATTTATTGAATTTTTCATTCAATGTTTGCATGAATGATCAATCACTTCTATTTTCACTTAGTGTCGCCATGCATTCACTTCCATATTTGCTTTCAGTTGCCCGTCGGCGAGTCTAGCCAACCTTGGCCGGGACTCTACCTCACCAAGAGCCTCATCAAGACAACATTGCACAATCCTGAAAGGGAAGGCTCTGTCTTCCTCTCAGGAAATGTACATTTCTACCCAGTGACTGTCTCTAAGATTGTTTTACGCATTTATTAAGGACAATGAATGCTGGCACAGAAAATTGCACAATGCAATCACTGAGCCTGTAGCCATTTCCAACTCAGATTCTGCATTGCACAATTCCAATAGTCAGTAGCTAGACTGGACTGTGCATTGCATAGTTCCAGCAGTTAGTCAGTCTCCCAGTAGCCCAGAATGTGCCTTGTGTAGTCCTAGAAGTAAGTCTCCCGACCTCCCAACAGAAATTGCACAACCTTCATGATCAGTCATGCAAGTAGGTTGCAAGTCAGTTCTCAAGTTAATTTTGGTTTTCAACTGACAGATTGCTCACCATGAGTGTTGCCACGTCTCCAGGTATTACAGGTGTTCATCTGCCTCTTAGCAGTGTAGGTATAATGGTTTCCAAGAGACCAGATTCGAAGACATCATTCAGAGCACACCTAGAGATGCAGCCGATCAAATGTCTATGAGCTTGCCTACTCACGAAGATATCAAGTTTTTCATAGATAAGGACATCAAGATATGATAGCAACAACATCACAGCAAGAAGCATCATGAATAGCAACTGATGGCAGCATACCGAATGCAACGAATGCAATGAACACAATGAATGCAAGAGGAAGGTTATTGACAACACAAAGGAGGAACAAGGTTGCAAGCTCAAGTAGATCCATTGATGACGAAAGCAACTTTGGAGACTCAGGCTATGAGGTGACGATGCGACATGGATATCGTGCGAAGACAAAGAATGGAACAAAGAAGGAGTTGCATGTGCTGAAGCATCAACTCAAGGAAGAACATGAAGCTATGAGGTGACGATGCGACATGGATATCGTGCAAAGACAAAGAATGGAACAAAGAAGGAGTTGCATGTGTTGAAGCATCAACTCAAGGAAGAACATGAAGCTACATAGACAACTGAATGAGTTGCAGCAAGAATAGGAACAATAGTGGGAACAACATACACTCACGGATGAAACTACACACGTACAAGTTATAGATCTATCCTAACAGCTAGCTTGGAGTAGACATGGTGAGAAGTGTTTTTGATCACATGCAAGTGATTTAGCAACATGCATGTCATTGTACACACACATGCGATCCAACCCCTTAAACACACTTACCAAGGTGAAGACAAGAAGAATGTCCAACTAGAGCTGAACATATACCTCGGCAAGTTGATGTGCATGACCACTAGCACACACTTGAAGATCAACATGGACATAATGCATCAATGTGTTGTTAGTTAAATCACACCAGAGAAGACCATGCACATATTAGTAGATGAGTTGGATGAAGGAGCTAAACCAATGCACTAGTTGTAACATAGGCAAGAGTTCGCTTCAACAAGATGTCTCCATGGGGTGCATGCACTCTATCATGTATGACCAATCTTGGCACCAGCTCACCACCTTCATGATCACAAGCATGTCAAAGAGTTGGTCTCATCACAATGGCCCGAGTGTCAGTGATGTCTTGCATGGCTTGCTCAAGCCATTTGGTCCCACATGGGAAGATGGGCATTGTAATGTAATGGCATGTCAAGTGTAAGTCAAGAGTTGATAGCTGGATGTAACAGTCATAGAGTAGATCAAGAGTCATGAGGGTAGATGAACGATCATGAAGGGGAATGTCAAGGGTCACCCCACCCTTTGCTATAAAGAGAACCTCACAACTCATTGTAGAGGCTTTTGGTCAGCCAAGCTTCCAATAAGACTATTTTGGAGAGAGCCTAGATAGTATTGTAACACGCCTTGGCTTCTCCACTGCACGAAGCTAGTTCAGCTCTTTGGAGGAGTAGGCGGATGTGGTTGTAACGTTCCACTACTGGGGCTACCAGGCTTACATGGATGTATTGTATGACTAGAAATTACAATTATTTATATAATAAGAGTCATCACGTTTCATGCATGTGTTGTATTATATTACAACTATCTTGTCTAATCTAAATGGCATATGCATTTTCTTTCTTACGGATGCATTTATGGACTTTTCTGTATTAGCATGTATGGACCTTTTTGAAATGTGTTGATTGGTTTAACCATCACTTTCGATTTCCATCTGACTTGCTTTCCAGCTTGTGATGTATCTTCACTCGTGTGTTCCCTTCCCATCTGAGTACTGTTACAAGTTGCCAACGGACGCACTCATCTCAACCCCCATGTGTTAGAACCTCTCATCCACCTTCCTTGACTCGTTGCAGCAATCACACCCTTGCTATCAATAGAGTTAGCTTAATTGCCTCTATGCGAAATCACGGTCAAGGCATTGCTACACGACCCACTGTTGGGAGTCCTACACCAAATGGTCTGAGGTTTAATTGGGACTTCTTACTAGGGAGATCCCCTTACATGTTGGCAGGTCCAACACAGTCAATACCCTCCTTAGTGACCTCATGTTGGCTTGGTGGGCCCTGACCCAAGTTCAACGTTAAGTATCCAAGAAAATCCCTACACTACTGGCCCTTTCAGCATCAATCTGTGGAGCGTGTTAGTTTGGCAACGAATTAGTAACCTTGGGTAAATGTAACTAGATAGTTTTATACTGATATATTAGTTATGTAACGACGATTGATGATATAAAACTATCAAATGCCCATGAAATGTAATGTGTGGAAAATCATTGCTAAATAACAAATTCCAATCCATTCAGTTTCATTGTCTTGGTTATTCGGTTGAGCCTTCTTGTTTTTTCTTCATTATTTCAGTTAGCGTTACAAAAAATTGTTGGGTATACGACCAAAGTCCCACATTGACTAGAAGTGGGGAGGATCATGGGTATATAAGGATGGACAAATATCTCCATTGGTATGAGGTCTTTTGGGGGTAGAGCCCAAAAACAAATCCAAGAGGGCTTAGGCCCAAAGTGGACAATATCATACCATTGTGGAGATATGTGGTGTCCAGAGTTCTTACAAGTGGTATCAGAGCCAAGTTCCAAAGTTAGCCAAGTGGATGAATCCTCGGAATGCCGAACGAAGGTGGTGGGCCCCGGTAATATCATGATGGGATCCGTGAATGAGCTCAGTTAGACAGGCAGTGTGCTCCATATTCTTCATGGACGTGTCCTAGTCCCAACACGGTGAAGAGGAGTTGACCTGGGATAGAGCAAGCTCTCGAGGCAGCATGGTGCTCCAATGTAAGGCGTGTGCTTCCAACGCATTGGAGTGGAGAATCCTGGTTGGTAGAGAGTGGACGGATGGATAATCGTTTGAGGGGAGGCTCGATGGTCCTTTGTTCGAGGGGAGGATTGTTGGGTATACGACCAAAGTCCCACATTGAGTAGAAGTGGGGAGGATCATGGGTATATAAGGATGGAGAAATATCTCCATTGGTATGAGGCCTTTCGGGGGTAGAGCCCCAAAACAAATCCATGAGGGCTTAGGCCCAAAGTGGACAATATCATACCATTGTGGAGATATGTGGTGTGCAGAGTTCTTACACAAATGGTATCAGAGCCACGTGAAAGCCGAGCAGTTGGTGAAGACCTGTGTGAGACATTTTTCGTGAATGCAATCCCTGCACGAAGAGCTGATGCTATTAGCGTGAGGCATGAGTGAAAAACCCTGCGTGAAGAGTGGTGGCTGTTGTGTGCACGTGAGAAGCCATGAAGAACAATGTTGTCTGCCTTGTGAAGAATCAGTTCAGTTGTAAGCATGAAGAACTGATGCTGTCTGGTGTGAAGACCCTGCATGAAGAACAATGTTGTCTGCCCTGTGAAGAACCAGTTCAGTTGTGAGCGTGAAGAACTGATGTTGTCTGGTGTGAAGACCCTGCGTGAAGAACAATGATGTCTACCCTGTGAAGAATCAGTTGTGAGGCATTTTTTGTCGTGAAAGACGTGCTGTCAGCGTGAGTCCAAGACCTGCGTGAGGGCCTGCATAAAGTTGCAGCGGATTTTTCTTTGCTGTGTGAAGGAGGCATTGACACCTGCGTCGACCTCCTTGAGATCTGCGTGGACCTGCTGGGCGTTTTCTACGTGAAGGAACCGTGTGACCTGCTGTGTGCTGCCTACTAGAACCAGGCAGAGTCTGCATGAGGACTTGCATGCCAGAGCCATTGAAGGTAGGTCGAGTCACTGTTAAATCCGAGTATTGATCAGAGTTTCAAGACTTGTTTATTTTCAGCAGAATTTTTTTTTTAAACAAAGACTGAAGATTGAAATCAAGTCAAGTTGTGGTTTTTTATACAAATATTGTAGAAAAAAAAAAGAAGGAAGGGTTTGCATAATTTTTTTTAAGCAAAGATAGCTTGCAGATTATTTTTTTTGCAAAGGCAGCAGATTGAAAAGGGTGGTTTTTATTTTATACAAATATTATAGAAAAAAAAGGAAGGAAGGGTTTCTTTGTTTGAATAACAAAGGGGTTTGCAAGAAAGGGTCTGTAAATAAAGGAAAATTATTATTTTTTTAAAGAGAAATATAAACTCTAGTTCAAAGACAGATTTTTTTTCTGAAAAGGAAAAACCCTAGTTTAAGGACTGAAGATTGAAATCCTAGAAAAATGGCCAAGATGTCGAATGCAAAATTCGAGGTGGAGAAATTCACCGGAAAGAGCAATTTTTCTCTTTGGAAACTGAAGGTTAGGGATCTACTTGTGCAACAAGGGTTGCACAAGGCATTGAATGGGGCAACTAAGAAACCTGCAACCATGACTACATCAGACTGGGAGGACTTGGATGCCCGAGCTCTCAATACCATCCGGTTATGCTTAGCAGATGAAGTTCTCTTCAACATTGTTGAAGAGACTACGGCATTAGGATTGTGGGAAAAACTTGAAAAACTCTATATGAAAAAGTCATTAACCAACAGAATTTATTCTGAAAAGACAGTTATACAGTCTTCGAATGAAAGAAGGTTCAAACGTTGCAGAACATTTGAATGTTTTTAACACACTAATATGTCAATTAACAGATATGGAAGTTAAAATACAAGAAGAAGATAAAGCAATAAATTTGCTGTGTTCTCTGCCTGAATAATGGGATCACTTCGTAACTTTAATCATCTTGAGCACTGCTAATTCTTTGAAGTTTGAATCAGTCGTGGGAGCTCTCCTGTCTGAAGAAGTACGAAGGAAATCCAGCACTGAAACAGCTGCATCAGAAGCCATGGTAGCTAGAGGACGCTCAAAGGAAAGAGGAGAAAAACCAAGGGGGACTTCCAGATCGAAATCGAAGGGAAAGAAGTGTAAGGAAAAATTTTGGAACTGCAATAAAGTTGGACACTTGAAGAAGGACTGTTGGAAACGAAAGGAATCCTAAAACCCGAAGAACGAAGCGAATCAGGTCGTTTCAGGTATGATAGACGAAGTTTTATCTGCTGAAGAATTATGTATGATAGATGAAACTTCACCTGAATGTAATATCTCTTAGGGTTTAGATAGATGGCTATTAGACTCTGGTGCTTCGCATCACATGTGCCCACATAGAAATTGGTTTACCTCGTATGAAAATGTAAACGGTAGTTCTATGTTTGTAGGTAACAATGTGTCATGTCAGACTATTGGGATGGGAGATATCATGATTAAGATGTATGATAACACAGTTAGAACATTAACTAGTGTTAGACATGTACCTGATTTGAAGAAAAATTTGATTTCTTTGGGAGTGTTGGATTCAGATGGTTATAAGTTTACAGGTCAGGATGGCGTCTTGAAAGTCTTTAAAGGATCACTTGTAGTTATGAAGGCAGAAAAGGTCGGAAATATTTACAGGTTAAATGGAAGTACTCAGATCAATGAAGCAGTGGTTGCGTCAGAAAAGGAAGAAGCAGGTACTCATCTATGGCATCAGCGATTGGGTCATATGAGAGAGAAAGGTCTTCAGATATTGATGAAATGTAAATCTCTTCCTGGTCTGAAATCCTTGAATTCAGATTTCTGTAAACATTGCGTGTATGGAAAACAGTGTAAACAGAGATTTAAAGTGCAGAAAATCATTGATAAATAACAAATTCCAATCCATTCAGTTTCATTGTCTTGGTTATTCGGTTGAGCCTTCTTGTTTTTTCTTCATTATTTCAGTTAGCATTACAACAGGGGAAGGCCCCCACAGATCAAAATGAATATAGTCTAAAACATCTTTACTATTATGATTTCCAACTTTATTGATGATTACTCCCGGAAAGTTTGGGTCTATATGCTAAAAAGGAAAGCTGATGTATTAAATGTCTTTAAACAATTTAAAGTAATGGTAGAGAAAAGAACAGGAAAATCTATTAAATGCTTAAGAACTGACAATGGTGGTGAGTTCACTTTAGTTGAATTTGAACAATACTGCAAGGATGAGGGAATTGTTAGACACAAAACTACTGTTTATACTCCTCAGCAAAATGGTGTTGCTGAGCGTATGAATCAGACTCTTATGGAAAGAACCAGAAGCGTGATCAGCAATGCTAACTTGCAAAAGGAGTTGTGGGCAGAAGCAGTATCTAATGCTTGTTATTTAGTTAATAGATCACCTTCAGTAGCAATTGATTGTAAAATTCCTGAAGAAGTTTGGACAGGTCAGTCTTGTGACTATTCACATTTGAGGATATTTGGCTGTGATGCTTATTCTCTCATTCCGAAAAATCAGTGTTCAAAATTAGATCCAAATTCGAAATGTTATGTCTTTGTTGGGTATGACTATGCAGTGAAAGGATATAGGTTGTGGATCCTACATTGCGGAAGATAGTCATTAGTAGAGATGTAACATTTGATGAATCCTCTCTTTTAAAATCAACTGTTGAAAGAATTAAATAGGAACATGTATCGCCAAATCAACGAGTTCAATTGGAGGCTAAACTTTTCAGTGATAGTCGAAAGGAAGGAGAAACCTCTGGAGAAATAGGTGTTGAAGACACAAAGGAAGCCATTGAAGCTTCTGAACCAGTGCAAGTTTCTGAACAAATTCAGCAACCAATCACTCTAAGAAGGTCTACAAGGGAAAGGAAAATTCCAAAAGGGTATGAAGATTTATGCTTCATCTTTTGCTTTGATTACTAAAGATGGGGAACCTTCTTGTTATCAGGAAGCAGTAGATGATACATATAGCGAAAAATGGAAAGCATCTATGGAAGAATAAATGGACTCCTTAGCCAAGAACAATACCTGGGATCTTGTAGAGCTTCCTGAAGGGAGAAGTGTTGTTGGATGCAAATGGGTCTTCAAGTTGAAACAGAAAGTTGATGGAAGTATCGAAAGGTATAAGGCGAGACTGGTAGTAAAAGGGTATTATTAGGTTGAAGGTATAGACTTTCATGAGATTTTTTCTCCAGTTGTAAAACTTGTTTCTATTCGTACTGTGTTGGCACTAACTGCGTTGCTTAATCTTGAGTTAGAATAGTTAGATGTTAAAACATCTTTTCTACATGGTGATTTGAACAAAGAGATATATATGGAACAACCAGAAGGCTTTGTACGAGGTCATAGCAGAAGATTAGTTTGCAAGCTCAGGAAATCATTGTATGGTCTAAGGCAGTCTCCCAGACAATGGTACAAGAATTTTGATTCCTTCATGGTGAGCCAGAACTTTATAAGAAGTGAGTATGATCATTGTGTATACTTCGAAAGTTTTACTGGCATATTCATTATCTTAGCTTTGTATGTTGATGATATGCTTATTGCAAGCAAAAGCATGGAAGAGATCAATAGGTTAAAGTCTCAACTCTCTAGGACGTTTGATATGAAGGATCTTGGAGCAGCAAAACATATCTTGGGCATGGATATACACAGAGAAAAGAAAAATGGTAAGCTTTGGTTATCACAGCAAAAGTATGTGGAGAAAGTACTTGAAAGGTTCTCTATGAACAATGTGAAACCTGTTAATATTCCACTAGCTTCCCATTTTAAGCTTTCTTCAGTTTTGAGTCCTAGAGCTGATGAAGAAAAGCAGTATATGTCTCACGTACCATATGCAAATGCGGTAGGCAACTTAATGTATGCGATGGTATCTACAAGACCTGACATTTCACATGCAGTTGGAGTTGTCAGCAGGTTCATGGCAAATCCAAGTAAAGAACATTGGCAAGCAGTGAAATGGGTGCTTCGATATCTAAGAGGCACAAGTGACCGTTGCATCGTCTTTAATGGTAGTGAAGGATTAGTCTGCGGATATGTAGATGCTGACTATGCAGGTGATTTGGACAAAAGAAGATCTACTACAAGTTATGTCTTTACTTTTGCAGGTGGAGCAATTAGTTGGATGTCAAAGCTTCAAGAAACAATTGCGTTGTCCACTACCAAAGCCGAATATATAGCTGCTTCAGATGCCAGTAAATAAGCAATCTGGTTAAAGGGTCTGCTCGATGAAATTGGAAGAACGCTGGAGAAAGTGAATGTACTTTGTGACAGTCAAAGTGTTATTCACTTGGCTACAAACCCTGCCTATCACAGTAGAACCAAGCACATTGATGTAAGGTATCATTTTCTGAGACATGTGATCGATGGCGGAAAAGTAGCTCTTCAAAAGGTCCATACACGAGAAAATTGTGCAGACATATTCACAAAGCCAGTTACAGTAGAGAAGTTGCGGTGGTGTTTAGCTTCTCTTGGCTTGCAGAAAAGATGATGAATGGGCATGGGCAAGGGATTAGGAAAATTGTTGTCAAGGTGGAGTTTGTTAGTTTGACAACGAATTAGTAACCTTGGGTAAATGTAACTAGATAGTTTTATACCGATATATTAGTTATGTAACGTCGGTTGATGATATAAAACTATCAAATGCCCATGAAATTTAATGTGCGGAAAATCATTACTAAATAACAAATTCCAATCCATTCAGTTTCATTGTCTTGGTTATTCAATTGAGCCTTCTTGTTTTTTCTTCATTATTTCAGTTAGCGTTACAACAAAGCGTGGACTAAAGTCTCACCCGAAGCATTATGGGGGATGCAGGAACCAAGTTTCTGCACCCTGAGATTGTTACGATTTCATTTTTATATCCTAACCCTTCCTTCGTGCATACCTATAAGCCCTTTACGACTTATCAATGTACTCTTATTCTTCCTTAAAGCCTCCGTGAAAGTTTCCAATCATCCTTTGCAGACCCTAAATATCCAATTCAGATGCTTACACACCTCTGTAATTATCCTTACTTCTGTGTCTACCCCGATTAGCTTAAGTATTGGTTAACTTCAACATGCATTATGATTATCTTCCTGTAAATAGATATTCTTACTTGTGTTCATATGAAAAAGTAAAATATAGAGATTTGCACATCAATATAGCATTAAATTGTAAACCCAATATTCAACATAACATAACTGCAACATTTATAATAGAAGTAAAATAAATCATACATAGATATCTCCAGAATAATTCTCTTTATTGATGGTTCAGATCTCCAATATAGACTCTAGCTTCCCTGCCACACAGCTACAGGGGTCTGTGCACTCAACTACAGACTTCTACCCTAGCCCTCTCTGCACTCAGTTGCAGAGCCTCTTCCTACGTTAAGACTCTTCGCTCTTAGCTCTCACAGACCCAAAAAATTACTTGGAACTCTACCAAAAACTACCTTAGACTCTTCTAAGACTCCCTTTTTATACCTTCCAATGGCCAGTAGACCAAGGGAAGATCTCATCAAGTCGACAAAAACTATCTAAACTGAGGGCAGAAGCCTTTTTTTACTGTTTACATCTTTGCACTTGGCAACCACAAAATGCGGAAACTTTACATTATTTATATAAAACTTGGGCCTTCAGCCCAAAACTTGAGCTTTTAATCTTGACCCCAAAGGACACGTACATATGGCTTGATGGGCCTTGACCCAGGTTCAACTTTAAGTAGCCAAGAAAATCCCTACCCTACTGGCCCTTTCAGCACTAATCCACAGAGTGCAGACTGAAATCTCACCCAAAGCATTATGGGGGGAATGAAGGAACCACGCTTTTGCACCCTGAGATGGTTATGATGTCATTTTTATACCCTAACCCTTCCTTCACGTAGACCTATAAGCCCTTTAAGGCTGATCAATGTACTTCTCTTATTCATCATTGAAGCCTCCATGAAAGTCTCTGATCGTCCTTTGTGGACCCTAAATAGCCAATTCAGATTCTTACGCGTGTCTGTAATTATCCTTACTTCTATGTCTACCCCGATTAGATTAAGTATTGGTTAACTACAACATGCATTATGATTATCTTCGCGTAAACGTATATTCTTACTTGCGTTCATATGATAAAGTAAAATATACAGATTCACGCATCAATATAGCATTAAATCGTAAACGTAATATTCAAAATAACATAATCACAACACTCATAACAGAAGTAAGATAACTCATACGCAGATATCTCTAGAATAATTCTCTTTATTGATGGTTCAGATATCCAGTACAAACTCTAGCTTCCTTTTGCACACAGTTGTAGGGGTCCATGCACTCAGCTGCAAACTTCTACCCTAGGCCTCTGCGCACTCAGTTGCAGATCCTCTTCCTACATTAAGACTCTTCACTCTTACCTCTCATAGGCACAAAAAATTACTTAGAACTCTACCAAAAACTACCTTAGTCTCTTCTAAGACTCCATTTTTATACCTTCCCATGGCCCATAGACCAAGGGTACATCTCCTCAAGCTGACAAAAACTATCTAAACTAAGGGCAGAAACCATTTTTGACTACTTACATCTTTGCACTCCGCGACCACAAAATGCGCAGACTTTACATTCTTTATACAAAACTTGGGACTTTTGCCCCAAAACTTGGGCTTTTAACCCCAAAATTGACCCCGAACTCATTCCCAACACTTTGTCTTGTAGACCTGGTTGGGTGTCATCCTGAACTTTGATGGCTCTTTTACCCAATGCTTCATGATATCTCTAGAGTTTACCTTGTTGTTGGGAGTGAAGAATAGTAAATCCATGTAGTTTACCAGTTGTGGCAAGTGATATATTTGATGATATTTTTTCATCCTGAAGGTGGCAAGTTGTGTCCCACTAGTGCTGCTCAATGTCATCATCTCAGTATCAGTGTAAGACAACCCAGTCAATGATATCCATGCACGGGAAGGCTAGGTACGTGCATGAAACCCTATACAAGTCTGACTTGTGAACGTTGACATAGACTTGTCGATCTTCCAGATCTTCCTTGAAACTGCCTACAAATATGTCCTTTATTTCTTTCCATGTTATCTTCATTTCCTTCTCTATGAAGAACTGCATGCCTGCATAGATGGGAAAGTTCATTGGAACCTGTTCAACTATGTCTCTAGTGCTTCTCTCTACAATGTCCTTTCATCCAACTCTCTTAGAAACCATGATGCATGTACTATTGAGAGACTGCTCAAAAATGGATGTACTTGGAGATAGAGTAGACACTCATAATAAGAAAATGTCAGTTTAGAAACACAAACCACTTCAAGGATCGATCATGCAACAAGTTGGGTGACTACTAGGAAATATTTCACTGTAGCGACTCTTAGAAGTTGGGAGAATATTAGCTAGAATTGCGCATTGCAAAATATTTGCTATGAGTGAGACCTATTGTTGGCTGGAACTACACAGGATGTAGTCGAACTGGGTTTACTGTGGACTAGAACTATGCAATTCATAGTTCAGTTCAGCTTGACTGCTAGTTGGGATTGTGCATTGCGTAATCCCAGTGGGAAAGACTCAGCATTGTCTCGTAGACCTATGCAGAGCACAACTAGAGGTCAGTGACATGAAGCCTCTTCGCAATTCCTAGAGCCAAGGCAGAGCCTTGATTTATGGGAATGTGTAGTGCATGCCAGTTAAAGATAGATTCGAGGAAACCCATATCTTCCCAAGTGCAACTTGAAAATGAGTATATTTGAATGCATGGGTGAAGGATGGTGCAGAGAGGAGTGAATGATCATGCATGCAAACAAAACCAATGCAAAAATTAGTCAAACGAACGAACAACGATGCTAGTGGAGAGGGTCGTCGTAATGATGACTATTAGTGAAAATTAGTGTTACGCATGTGATGCTTAAGAAAGGCAATGAAAAATTTGAAACAACACTTCTACAAGTTAAAAGAAGTAAAACTCCAACGGTTTTTCAGTGAAAAGTGCAAAACAACACTCACACAAGGCAAGGAAATAAAAGTGACAAAAAATAAGTAAAATACTTGAAAAGAAAAACTTACCCAGACAAGTTGTGCTGACCATGCCGAAGGTTCCTAGATGCCTTGGGAATGCCAAAGCTCCAAGATCGAATGTGTAGAATGAGCTTTGGGGCATTGTTTAAATAGACTTGGCAGATTCAGGGTTTATGATGTGCCTGCCAATAATCTAGGAAAAAGCGACAAGTGGCAGGAAGTTTCTAAAATAAACTTGAGTGTAACTCCTAGCGATAAAAACAGATCCCTATTTTTTAGGGATGATTTTTCATTTTTTCTCTTTCCAGGAAAGGTTGCCATGCATACAAGGAAGAATTGCGTAGTTCTGGAGGGAACCGGGCAACGTGTCGACACACACATTGGGCAGCAGTTGTGTTAGACTCCTATAAATTATAGGATCTCAACTCGATGGAGTATTCTTTGTTTGTAATTTCATATTATACATAAATTTCATTATTCAAATGATTTCCAAAAAAATAAACAAATAAAAAATTAAAAGAGGCTATGTTAAAAAAATAAATAAATAAACAAAAGAAGGAAATATCAACCCCACAAAAGAAAAAATAGAAAATAAAACTGAAGTTGTTGCAAGTCCAAGTATCACTACCAATAAGTTAGCTCTCTTATTCCATTTTCAAATAAGGATTGTGTGCAAATTGTTCTTGAATGCCACAATGATTAAAATTTTTCCTCAGGTCATATAGTTTAATCATCACTGAACACATTTAAATTTCTGTTAAACAGATTAGTGAATAAAGGTTTACCAAACAGTTTAAACTTGGTAAATCAGTATCTAGGTAGAAATGAAATTGACTCAATAGTTTAATCTGAGTCAATGGCGAAATAAGTGATAGGATAAGGTAGACGTACATAAAAGAAAAATAATTTGGGTCTGCTAGCTCAAGTGCGCCCTGCAAAGCAAGAAGAGAAAATGTTACCTTAGAGAAAGAATGGAATGCAAAAGGGTAGGTAGATGCACTATGGTGGTTAGAGGAAGAACATGAAGATTTTTATCCTAAAGTCAAATGTCAAGTATTATTTTCATGTGCAGAAGAAAAGGCAAATGATTAAAGTTGTACTCTAAAGATTAATATATCAATTAATTTTGGTGTATTAATCCCCTATTCCTAAGTTTTGTTACACTGCCATACACTCCAACTATTCCCAACTATGCATTAAATTAATTTATGCTGAGCCCACCAAGTGCCCTATCACGTTACATTAAGATTCTGAAACCTCTCACCTCATCTGCACCCACGTCCCACGATCTGACGACCCACAATGTATTTTAGCTTCCCCTCACCATCCAAACTTTACTGTCAGGGGGGGGAGGGGGGTCCGAAATGAGTGGTATTTGAAACCACACCCGCCACTACGTGTCAACACTATAGTATTTTGGACCTCGTTAGGAAAAACTGTTAACCGCCTCCCCCCCCTCTGAAAAGCAATTTCTCCGCCTCCTGATACCACTCTTCTATCCACGTCTCTCCCACCATTGACCTTCCACCTCATCATTTTCCCATTGGCTGCACCAATTACATCCGCTCCCTCCAAAATTAAGTCGTTAAGCAATCAATTCGCTTAATTGTTAATTCAATGGATCCACACCACCATCAACGGGAAAACCTGAGAGTTATATAATCCCTCGTTTTGATCATTAACCGATTACTGGGTTTTTTCATTGCCACTGATATTGCTCTGTTACAGGTGCACCACTACGAACTAAAAACACTCACCAGGCCAAGAACATTTCTCGCTCACTCAATTTCACACTATTACCTCTATTCTTGTCCGCAAATCCTAAGTCCTCTTTGTGTATTGAAGCTTGTAGTCCAACGTTCACTACTGTCCTTAGCCTTATCCGAAGATTCCTCCAAAAGACAAGGGATCATAAGAACCTGTCAATCCTCTGATCTATCCTTCCATTGATTTTCATGACATCCCTTTGGCTGATAGAGACCATAAAATCCATGAAATTCTTTGTGAACTTAACCTTTTTGAGATGTATTGTTGGCTTGAGGACAAATATATAGATAAATTCGATGACATTCAACTGTGGGAATCCAATTTACCCCACTATACTTTTCCTTGTGCCAACAACAACCTAGAATTTGTTAGGAAATGTCATGCATGTTATTTTCCAAGCCAAAGGGCCATCATTTCCCACACTGGAGAAAATATGTTTAATATCACTCCTCAAGCAATAGACTAGATGCTGCAAGCCCCTAGAGTAGAGAATGCCACCCCCTTTTCCTATGAAGCACTTGTTGAATTGTACCAAAAATTGGACTTTGCCAAGAGGGCCAAAACCCTTGAGCTTTTCTTAACATAAGATGCCCCATTTCCAAAGAAAAATCCTCCCTATCCCTCCTCTATTTTCCCTAACAGACCCAAGAAAATCATCACAATTATCTCCTACCTCCTTGGCTTTTACTCAGATCAGTGGGTAGATGAGGCCATCATAGGATTTTTGTCCATTTTCTCTACTGATTCCAAGCCCTCCATCGTGTTTAAATTTAGTCAGTTTCTTTCAGATTCTATTCATGAGAAGTTTATCAAATTCCAAATTGAGGAGGTGTTCAAGTATGATTATGTGTTAGTTTATATGTTCTTATATTTTCAGGGAGACAACATCAAGCTTGCTTTACAAAAGTTGGATGAAGAAGGAAATCAGCAGTGATTCATCTTTTGGAATACTCTGGTGATGAAGGAACAAAAGGAATACACATACAAATAGTTCATAGAGATGTTTGTACATCCAGAAATCAGTCTCTTTGGCAGCATAAGAAAATCAAAGATCAGTGAAGAAATTAGAAAGGTTTTGCAACTATCTGATCAAGTTCAGACAAGGGATTGGTACCTCTATCAAAATTATACATAATTGAGAATATTTGGGTGTGATATCTCCCCTTACAAAATACCTAAATTCCTCCCAATGAGGAGTTTTTCTTGAGTACATAAGACAAACGCTTAATAAGGATGAGATCCACTTTGAGGCTGCCAAGAAGTCCTAATTCAAAATTAAAACATAGATAGGGCCTTTCATTTGCAACAACAGGACAACAAGGGAAGAAGTAGATAAGCTACAAAGAGAAATGCAGTTCAGCGTTAGTTTCACCTGGTTGTATGATCCATTAGGGGTCATTTCTAGATTAACAGTGGAAAACAAATCCACTGCCTATTTTCACACTGCCAGACCAGAGATAGAGAACAATAAAAACCAGCTAGAATGGTCTGAGAACACCCTACAAGAGGCAGAAGAGAAGTTGGTATCATCCTCTGCAGTACAGACTCCTACCATACAGGAGAAAACAACTAAGAGAAGAAGAGAAGAAGATTCCCATTCAGGGAGTGAAATTTTTAGTGAAGGATTCAAAAGTACGTATAGGAAGAAGGCCAAGCTTGGTTCCAAACCAAGCCTCAACAAGGATTCAGAGTAGGAGAACATTATCACCACTAATGAGACACTTGTTTCCTCATTACTGGGTGATAAAACCCCACTGTCTCCCACTTCCTTCATGACTTCACAAGAGCAACAACAATTTATGCAGACCATCACATCTACTACAGGGGAGACAAGGAAAAGTGTAATCAATATTTTTAAGGAGATAAAAGTGAGGAATGAGGCCTTGAATATTAACACCTACAATCAGTTCTGGAAGCAGACTTCTAGTTCTCAAATTAGATTGTTGTCAGCCTTTGATTCAAAGAAATGTAAAATTCAAATGGAATTTCTCCAGGCACAAGTTCCCTAGCCCAAGGCAGCATCAGACTACAAGAAGACAACATTTAAGGTTGATGTAAAATACATACATCCCATTAACCAAATGGAGATGCACAAGTAAACTAGGAAATGATTTTTTCCACTGTCACTAATAGTGCTATGAGTTTGTCTAAATTGCTGCTTACATTAACCAACGTTGAATCATAACTAAACATGGAGAAGGTCTTTGCACTTGTGAAATACACCAGGATCAAAATTCTAGAGGACTTGGTGATCAAAGTGGGTTATGACCCTGCAAGCATCATTGTTGCAAAAGAGATTGTAAGGAAAAATTATTTAGATATACTAACATTAAGGAAGTAGCTGAAGTTATTAGCCACAAAAGATCCTCTAGCCAAAGATATTTAAGAAACAAAGACACGAAAGGCATACATGATGAAGCTCATCATGGAGCAGAGTGGATAGTTGAAGCAAATGGAGACAGAGATGGAAAATACGATTAAAGAAAAGGAGAAAGCTATCAAAATGATTGTTGTCCCTTTCGAAACACTCCCTATCACAGCCATTCCTATAGCCACATCTTCTACAACAAGCACAGGGGCTGCTGTAGATCAGTTGGAAAATGAAGTGCAGAACATGTCTCTCTAGATTGAAGAGATCAAAATATTGCAGGCTCAAGTTAATCTTCTACAAGATCATCAAATAAAGACTGAGACTTTTCATGCAACAAAGCTATAGAGAGCTCAAAATCAGATAGTGGTATGGAAGAAGTCAGCAGTTGAGTCCTCTATTGGCTATACACTCGCCCATGTTAGAGAAATTATATGGAACAATATGATTGAAGAAATAGATGAAATCTAGCCATTTATCCAAAATATATTCGACCAGAAGGAATTGATGGATAAAGTCAAGAAAACCATTTCCACTATCAATGTTGAATTGGGAGAAATTCCTGCTACAGCAAACAACATCATAAAGTTCCTTCCTTCCAAAAATAGATATGAGATGGATGATCTAGGAGTAGATGAGAGAACAAACCATCGTCGAAGTAAAGAAAGTTCTAACAAAGAAGAACTTGGTTGTACAGTTGACAGAGACATGTCACACTCTGGAGGAACTAGTTAACTTGTTTTTCACTAGAATAGATGCATTAAATAAGAAAGGTATGCCTTCTTTATTTATGATCAATGAAAAATTGATGACTAGGGAATATTACAAGAAAAAGCTTGAAGACATTGCAAAGGATACAACTAAGTGTTCCCACATTAGAGGTACTATGATTGGGAGATACTTTTATGAAGCTATCAACAACATGAGTTTTATCCAAAATGAGATAAAACACATCTTTGCAGTAAAACCAACTTTTGCTCGGTATACTGAGGTAGATGAGATCTACCGTAAGGTAAGAAAGATTGCTATTCCATATAAAGAGCTTTGAGATAAGTTGTGTGAATTCAAGGATTAAAAAGACAAGTTAGCTTCACTAGTGCAGCACCCGAATAGTGTCACTTAGCAACTGTCCTCCTCGAAAGCAGTGCCAGATGTCTAGATTACTTCACCAGATTCATTCCTTTTGATCACATTATTTCATTTATGTTAGTTCAAAGTCAATAATAGAATTTCGTGTCACTAAGGCATTAATTGTAATCTTTTTATAATTTTTTTTAAATACTTCTTTCCGTCGAAGTATTGAGGGTTGGTCCCTAAAAGTTGTAACTCTTTCTATTACGCACTATACCTTTTCCATGTTGCTGGAGCACCATTAATGAAAATAATTTTCACAGGATACTTGGGATATGGAATACTGGTGATGTTTTTCCTATTGTAATTGTGTTTTCTTATGTTATTCATCTAAAATCTAATTTTAAAATAGGAGATGTGAAAAATAGGATATGTTTTTGAACACTTTATTTGGACTGTGTTTTCAATTTGTATGTTTTCTTTTGAATGTTTAATTGAGAAATTCTTAAATTCTTCTCAATCCCTACTGAATCACACCTTTTCTCCACTCCATAATTTAATTTAAAGATCCAGTAAATCTAGCTAGCTTTCCCAGTGATGACTCCTTGAAACTTTTGGTGGAGCATCCAGTTTTATTTGACTCCATAGCCCAATGGAAAGAAAGTAATTTGATTAGATCAACCAACCAACCAATCAACCAATTGAAACAAACAACCAAGCATAATCATAACTAGCCTAAATCAACCTAAAAACCAAGTTAAATCATAAAGAGAGAGCCCTCTCTGAAGCTGGTAGGGCTAGATCCAAAATTCAAAAGTGGTTTGATGTTGTCTAATGTATTTACTCCTACAACCTCAAAAATACAAAACGATAACATAGTAGCGACCATACTGGGGAAGAATACATTTTAATCCAAAACACTATTATTCCCTAGTTTAAAAATTGGTGTTTCAGTAAGTAGTTTCTGTTTCAATATGAAATACATGATCTGAGGTTACTTTTTTAGATATCCGTTAGATTATAGATCCTAATTTTGCTTTTTTTTATGATTTTTCATAACCCTGGTTCCCAGAAGAATTTATACTAGATCTCATCCTGATCCCAACCATGCTAAAATTGTAGATGATCCTAAGAAATTGGTGAGAAAAAGAAGCCTTACCAAGAGTCAAAGTAGTAATAGTCCCTTGTCTAGATTCAATTCTCCTCTAGAAAATACCCCTTCGTCAAGATCAAATTCCCTTCCAGAGAAGTTTGAAACTTTGCAAGACATAGAATTTGATTTTCCTTTTCAACAAAGTTTGTTGAAATCCAAGTCTGAGGCTTTCATAGATCAAACTATCATAGATAAAGCCATACTACAACTACATATCTCCCAAGCCCAAGACCTTGAATCAAAACCTGATCTTGAACCTTTACAACAATTTTCCAAATTACAAGATCTTGTTTCAGTGTTGGACCAAGCCATAGAAGAAACTTTCATTCAAAAATATGTTGAATTTTCTTCTTTCATTGTTGCAACATCCTCTTTATCTAGCCAGTCCTCTCAGTCTGTACATTTACAGCTTCCCAATCCTACTCATTCTTTAGTACTTCCCTACCTCTATTTTCTCAAACTACTGTACCTAATATCCCTGTACTCATCCAGCCTACACCTCCACTAGGTCCATCCTCAACTCAATTTACTAGGGCAATTATAGCAGGAAGGTATGCACCCTTTGTGTTACTAGGCCAACTAAATGTTATGCCTACAGATTATCCATAAAAAATTGTGACCTTTAACAATACTGGTGCTTATACTGCCCAACAACATGTATATAGGAGGAATGATGTATTTGACCTCCAAGAAGTGGATGAGGCCGACATTAAAATGAGATTATTTTCCCAGAGCTTAGGAGGTGATGTGAAGAAGTGGTTTAGGGGTTTACCTGTAGGAAGCATAGCCAATCTTGTTGCTTTCCATCAAATTTTTTTTATCTAGATGGGAGATAAAGAAGAACCCACTACAACTCCTAAATGAATATAAAAGGTTAAAAATAAAACCCAATGAAATTGTGGAAGAGTATTGTGAAAGATTCAATATTGTTTACAATTCCATCCCATAAGAAATCAAGCCCTCCCTGGCCTATACTTCATTGATTTTCCAGATGGTTTTGATGTAGATATGGAGTATCAACTTAGGGAAAGATACCATATAACTTTGGAATAAATGCAAGCAAATAAAATTAAAGTTGAAGCTAATATCCTGGCCAAAAAAGCCAAATTGAAGTCTCAATGTAGAGTAACCATAAAAGAAGAACATTCTACTTCTGTTGTTGACAATAAGATTGATAACCTAGTCAGAGTAGTAAATCAAATGATGCAAAGAGTGAATGTTAATGAACAAAATAAAACAAGTCAAAACCAAGTTGTTCAACAAACCAGAAGCCATAATTTGAGAAGAAATACTTCCCAAATCAAACAAAGAGAGTATAAGGGACCAGATCAACAGATTCGACGTCCTTTTTAGGAAAATTACATAGATGATGATGATGGGAATAGTGTGGAAGATTTGGATCATAACCAAATTAGTTTGTTAGGGATAAATGAAGATGAAACAATGTTCCTCACACAATAGGAACAAAAACTTTTTCTTATAGCCCAGATTGAAATGGATTCTCAAGAGTGAGAGGAGCACAAACAAGGATTTGAAAATGATATAATGGAAGCACATAGGTAGTACAATCTTAGAAGTAAGAAAAAACAAGATACTTCAACTAAAAACAATTCTAAAAATCATGTTAAGAAGGTCTTTGATTCTGATCCTAAGAAAAAAAAAAATCCCCCTAATAAAAACATAGAAACTCTTGAAAAGAACCCTGTAGAACCTGTTATAAAAAGGACCATTTATACCACTTCTAAAAGCACACAAACTAATCTACCTTCTATCAGCCAACAAACTGATTTGGCCACAACATTAGTTGCTTATGAGTCAGATTTTTCAGATCAGCTTAAAAATCAAACACCGTTCAATGTAGAAAATGAAATTTCAAAGTTGAAAATTTATATCCCCTTAATTGAATTAGTCAGCAAGAATGTATACACGACTCAGGTCCTAAAGGCATTAAACATTGGGGAGAAAACTGATGATGTAAATTTGAGTGATGATCAATTGAAGCTCCTATTTGGGCCCGAGGTAGATGACAAACCACAAGAAGGAGGAGTCCCTCCATTTTATGTCAATTTGAATATTCATGATAAAATACTTCATAATGCCATGCTAGATTCAGGCGCATCTCATAATCTAATGCCCAAAGCAGTCATGGAGAAACTAATACTAGATATCACTGGATAATACAAAGATTTGTATTCCTCTAACTCTAGCAAAGTTAGGTGCCTAGGTCTTATCAAAGACCTGTGTGTCACTTTAACCCAAATCCCTGCTAAAAGTCTGGTGATGGATATAGTGGTTGCATACATTCCTCAAAGTATGGCATGGTATTTTCATGCTCATGGGGAGAAAAATTACAAGGAACCCTGCAAATGGACATGACGTATTCCCTATACCTGATTCGAAATTAAAAAAGGTATTAAAAACTATGTGTGAAGTTACCTATGTTACTTAGTGCAATGGATCGATAAGATTGCAAATAAAATAAACACTTAAACAATTATAAAACATAATCAAACACATCAACACAACCAAAATTGAGAAATGAGTTCACCAGACTTCTTGGCTACGTTTCCTGGTCCTTTAGCTTCCAGTGCTAACTTCTTTATTATGTCTTCAAATAACTTATTATTGGTGTAAGATCAAAAAGAGAGTCTCAACCATGAAAATGGATCTCACCGTTGTGTTCAGCTCGAATCCTCGAGTCGAAACGAGTATACGCTTGATTGTACATGGTCACTTTGACCTCCAGACCCCTTGGAACGATTCACAATACACTTTTTTTTTTCAACTTTTCTATGTTATGGTGTATATATAACACGTACAATTAATAATTGCAATAAACGTGGAACAATACGTTTATAATAGAAACAAACTACAAATGGAAGGATCGGTGGGTGGAAGGTGGACCCTAACCATATGGCCTTTTCTCGGCATTGATCTTGAGGAAAAACCATCTAACCGCTATCGTGTCCCGCTCATGAACTCATTTGGACGTTCCGCACCATTGATCTGTCCTATTAAATCCAACGGTTGTCACGTGGTCTCGCGCCCCAACTAGCACATCTGCTAATTCTCTGAAGGCACGCAAGACGGTGGTTTTTGGGATGCTACGTGTCGAGTGTTGAGTGTAATCACGTGCTCTTAGTCGAAAGCCGCTTTCTCCCTTGAAGGCACACGATAAACCATTTACAGCTCTCCTGCCAAAACTCAAAGAGTTTAGCTTCCTTTTCATAACTTTATCGCGTCCACTTTCGAGGATAACTTGTTTGCATGGTTTGACGTGATATGTGTTGATCTCCTTTGATCGAATGATCTTCTCTCTTGATCGTTGATCCCCATTGCCTGTGGTATGAACCAATCACCGACTACTACATTATCTTATGCACTCACATCATCTAGAAATTGTGACTCTTTCCCATGTTGCCACATGTCCTGCTGACGTAGCCATTGACTTTTGACCTGAAACTTTAATTGGATCTATTTTCCTTATCCGAACTCGGATTTACATGTTGTTTTCATTGTTGGCTTCATATTAACGAGCACTTCAACATTATTCCAATTTCACCTGTATTTGAAGACTTTTGATCTGAAGGCTATGTTGAATCCATTTTAGATCACTCCTCCCCATTGGAAGCTTTTGGTCCACCAAAAGTTAGTTTTAGCTATCGAGTAAGTGAGGATACAGTTCCTTCACTTTTCCAATCTCTATCCATCATGCTTTACTTGGATTTGTACCTTTGAGTCCAATTCGAAGATACTCAACGTTCCCTCATCGTGAAGTTCTTATCCTCCTGTCAAGAATTGTGTCCTCCTGTAACTCATTGAGATACTCGGGCAACAGATCCTCAATGGAAGGCAACTAACCTTGCTCTTCAGGATCTTCAATAAATGAAGGTTCATACAACCTCAAGTTTTCAACATTAACGACTAAATAGATTTGCATATAAGCTGGTAGATCAAGGCAGAAAGCATTTTCCCCAATTATGTCAAGTATTTTGAAAGGACCATATCTAATTGGTTTCAACTTTTTACCTTCCCCTTGCAGCCTTTCTTTGCTAATATACAACTAGACTTGATCACCAACTTGAAAACTATACTCAACTCGATGCTCGTCATGTCATGCCTTATACTTTTCTTGGCTTCTTTCCAACTATTCCTGTACTACCTAGTGAATTTCTTGGATTTGTTCAATGAACTTGGTTGCTTTGTCCACATCAGTGTGTCCATCAACTGCTATGTCTGTACCAAAGACAAAATCCAAGGGAGACTTTGGTGTAAAACCAAAACAAGTCTCAAAAGTAGATATTTGAGTAGAAGAATGTTTTGCACGGTTGTAAACATGCTGCACATAACACAAATTCTCATCCCAAAGTTTGGGATGCTTGTTGCAATATACTCGAAGCAACTTATCATTGTCTTGTTGACCACTTCTATCTGAACATCTATTTGTAAATGAAATGTTGTGCTCTTCTTTAACTTGGTGTCCATTAACTCCCATAGAATTGACCAAAATTTCCCAACAGATTGATAATCTCCATCAGATATAATAGAAGTGGGTAACCCAAAATGAACCCATACATTTTGAAAGAACAACTTTCCAGTTTGTTTAGCTGTGACCTGTTTATTACATGGTATCAAAATACACATCTTATTAAACCTATCCAAAACTACATACAAATAATCATGACCCTTTCTAGACTTTGGCAATCCCCCAACAAAATCCATGGAAACACTCTCCCAAGGATGAGAAGGAATTGGAAGTGGAGTATACAAGCCTAATTTTCTATTACTTGGCTTTCTTGTAGCACACATTGTACATCCTTTAATATATCTAGAAACTATCTCATTCATTCATGGCCAATAATAGAACCTTAGTAATTGTGCAACTGTTTTACTTACACCAAAATGACCTGATATGAGAGAGGTATGTGCTTCTCGAATTATGTTAACTCTTTCAGTTTGTGGAATGCATAACTTTCCCTAATGATATAAGAGTTTGTGCTTTATATAATAATCCAGTTCTTCTACCTACTTGCCATGACTTAAAGTTGCATATACATCCTTAAAATTTCTGTCTTGACCATATTGTTCAATGTAACTTCATGAATTACTAAATTATGCTTAAGTATTGTGGATGCATTTATAATTGGTCTTGATAACATGTCTGCAACCTTATTATGTATGCCCTTCTTATATCAGATAACAATATGAAATTGATGTAGAAAACCCATCCACCTTTAATGTCTTGATTGTTGCAATTTAGTTTGTGAGTGTAAATATTGAAGTGGTTGATGATCTGTGTGTATGATTGTTTCTTTACCCATTATATAATGTTTCCACTTTTTAACACTCTGAACTAAGCCATACAATTCTTTATTATATGTAGGTTAGTTAACTACTGTTGATGTAAATGTATCATAATGAAAGCATATAAGCTTCTTGTGCCGCATCAGCACTTCCCCCATGGCATAGTCACTTGCATCTATCTCGATCTCAAATGGCTATTGAAGATCTGGCAGTGCTAGTACTGGCACTGTACTGATCCTTTCTTTCAATGTGTTGAAGGCTTTCTGATGATTGCCTCCCCACTGAAACACCTGTTTCACACTTGTCAAAGCATGTAAAGGAGCTACAATCAATGAAATGTTAGCAATAAACTTTCTCCAATATTGCGCTTTCCCTAAGAAACTTCTAACTTCTGTAGTAGTATTGCATTTAGGCCAGTTTACAATGACATCGACCTTAGAGGGATATATCTTCAATTCACCACCCTCAATAATATAACCCAAATAATTCAAAGATGTTCTGCCAAATTCACATTTTGACAGTTTCACATAGAGATTTTCTCTTTTTAAAACATCTAAAATCTTCTTTACATGCTTTACATGTTCATCCCATGTCCTAATAAAAACAAGAATATCACCTAAAGAGACTATTACAAAATCATCAATAAATGGTCTAAATACCTCATTCATGACTCACATAAACGTAGCAGGAGCGCTAGTTAAGCCAAAAGGCATAACCAACCATTCATAAAGTACTTTCTTCATCTTGAAAGTAGTTTTTCATACATCCTATTCTGCAACTCTGATCTGATGGTAGCCGCTTCACAAGTCTAATTTAGTGAAATAAACTGCATCTTTTAATTGATCATAAATCATCAATATGAGGAAGAGGATAACAATTCTTTATTGTGATTTTATTTAGTGCTCTAAAATCAATGCAAATTCTCCACGAATCGTCTTTCTTTCACACCAAAACAATAGGTGATCTGCACGATGATTTTCTTGGTCTAATAAACCCTTTATCAAGCAACTCTTGTACCTGCTTCTTTATCTCTACATTCTCTAGAGCTGATAACTTGTACATTCCAATGTTATGTAGTGGATCATCTTGCTGCAAATAAATTTCATGTGCTATCTCTCGCTTGGGTGGAAACCCTTTAGGCTCTTGAAACAAAATATCATAGTCGGAAACAACTTTAACTAGATATGCTTTATGTTTACGATTACAACCTTGGAATGCATTGGATTTATCAAGATCCTTTGCTTTTACAATCATTAGTAAAAATTTCTTACTTGAATTTACAATTATTTTCATCTCTCCTAAATTTATGAGAGAGAAGTTATCTTTGAGTTTATGAGCCCTTACAATATATTCAATTCCATCCTTAGTAAGTCGATACTTATTTTCAACTTGATAGAAGATAGCCTTTCTATCGTATAAGTATGGACTTCCTAATACAATTCCACATATGTCCAATGGGACTATGTCTAACTCAACCTCATCTACAAATGTTGACCCAATAACTAAACAAAGTTTACATTGTTTCGTAACTTGTAGCTTTGTTTTATCACACACCCAATGTAATGGATATGCCTTTTTATGTGGTTTTGTTTCTAGACCCAACTTCTTTACAATTGGTTCAAAAATCAAATTAACTTGTGACCCACTATCAAATAAAGTATCAATTTTAATGTGCTTGGAAATGAATCTAATATGAAATAGCTCATTTCTTTTCCTCTCATTACTTTCATTATCAATAGAATGTGAAGAATTACTTGTAGATGCTTTAGAATCTTTACCTTTTATAACTGTAGTTGTAACCATTGTTTCATCACCTAAGTCTGATCCCAAGTCCTTTTGAATAGCAACAACATTATTTCACTCTTTACCCCTAAACTTCTTAGGCTTCAATTCTAGATGCAAAGACCAACAGTGTGCCTCATCGTGTCCTTGCTTCTTACAATGAGTTCATGAAGGTTTATCCTTCTTCATAGTGTTTGTTTTTCTCTCCTTCCATTTCATTTTCTTCTTGCCTTTATTCTTGTTCTCAATATATTTGGATGATTTCCCAATATCTAGGGTTACATTTTTACCTCTAGCCTCTAGATGAGTTTCTTGAACTGATACACCATCTAAGCTAGTGGGATTAAACATAAGTATAGTACACTTCAAATAACTATGAAGACCACCTATATATTTTAACAATGTCTCTGGTGAGTCCAATGATATTCCTAATGTTAAATCTCTCTTATGAATTCCTGAGTATAACTCTGAACACTTTGACCCTTCAATTGACACAGTGTTTGCCAATTCATCATTGCTTGTTGTATATAAGCCAAAGAATAAAATTTCTTTTTAATGGTAGAAACAAATTCACTCCAAGTTGAAATGATTTTACCATGATTTTGAATATCTGCTTGTGTCTTGCCTTCCCACCACACAAGTTTGGTTCATCCAAGTCGAAGGCTAGCCAGCTGAATCTTCTTCCTTTCTAAATCAACTTTCTTCACCCTACAATATACATCAATTTTCCTTATGCAATTACCAAGATTTTCAGCATTAAGTTCTCCATCATAAATGGGCAAATCAAATTTTACATCTAATTTGATAAACAAGGTTTTCTTTTTCTTCTTCTTAGAAGAGCTAGTTTTATGAGAAGAAGACGATGATGACGATGGTCATGGTGATGATGGAGGAGATGGAGGAGGATTTTCCCCTTTTCCTTTATCTTATTTCTCTAGAGGGACAAAAATAAAAGGTCCCTCTGATCCTTTGTCTGGTTTAGGTGTTCCTTCACCTTTTTTAAACTCATGATACATCTTTTCCACCATGGCATGTATCGTCATTAAACTATCCAAGAACTGGGATTCTGACCCAAGTGGAGCTTCATATGCCATCCTTCTTCGTGAAACGACCCTTCTAATCTTTGGATTTGCCTCAACAAGTTCACCTTCACCTCGTCTGAGCCTCAACCTAGTAAGCATTCAAATCTCCACACAAATTTGTCAAGCCTTAAAAACCTTAAGATATGATACCACTTGATCCGAAATTGAAAAAGGTATTACAAACTATGTGTGAAGTTTCCTATGTTACTTAGTGCAATGGATCGATAAGATTGCAAATAACAGAAACACTTAAACAATTATAAAACACAATCAAACACATCAACAAAACCAAAATTGATAAAGGAGTTCACCAGACTTCCTGGCTACGTCTTCTGGTCCTTTAGCTTCCAATGCTGACCTCTTTATTATGTCTTCAAATAACTTATTATAGTTGTGAGCTCAAAAACAGTGTCTCAACCATGAAAATGGATCTCACCGATGTGTTTAGCTCAAATCCTCAAGTCGAAAGGAGTATACACTCAACTGTACGTGGTCACTCTCACCTCCAGACCCCTTGTAACAGTTCACAATACACTCTTTTTGAACTTTTCTGTGTTATGGTTTATATATAACATGTACAATTACAAATTGCAATAAATGTGGAACAATAAGTTTATAATAGAAATAGACTATAAATGAAAGGACTGACGGGCACAGGGTGGACCCCATCCATCCGGTCTTTTCCCGGTGCTAATCTTGAGAACATACCATTTGACAGCTATCGCATCTCACTCATCAACTGATCTGGACGTTCTGCACCATTGATTTGTCTTGTTAAATCCAATGGCTGTCACGTGGTCTCATGCCCCAATTAACACGTCTACTAATTCTCTGAAGGTATGCAAGAAAGTTGTTTTTGAGATGCTATGTGTCAAGCGCTGAGTGGAATCATGTGCTCTTGGTCGAAAACCGCTTCCTACCTTGAAGGCACGCGTAAACCATTTATCGCTCTCCTTTCCGAACTCAAAGAGTTTAGATTCTTTTTCATAACTTATCGCGTCTATTTTCTAGGATAACCTTTCTACATGTTTTGACACGATATGCGTCGATCTCCTTTGATCAAAAGATCTCCACTCTTGATTGCTGATCCCCATCGTCTGTGGTATGAACCAATCACTAACTGCCACATTATCTTCTGCGTTGACATCATCTAGAACCTGTGACTTTTTCCCAGGTTGCCACATGTCCTGCTCACGTAGGCATTGAATTTTGACATGAATATTTATTTGACTCTATTTTCCTCATCCGAACTCAGATTTACATGTTGTTTGCACCATTGCCTTTGTATTAACGAGTACTTCAACATAATTCCAATTTCACTTGTATTTGAAGAATTTTGATCTGGAGTTTACGTTGAATCCATTTTGGATCAATACCAGTGTTTGGTCAACAGAGAAGACTTTATAGAGAAACCTTAATGAAGTACATGGTTAGTAGTCAAGATAAGCCAAATAACTACCCTCTCTACTATGTTCATTCTGAATTGGACTCCTTCATTCTTTACAATGATGAGGGCATTGATGCACAACTAACCCAGGCAAAAAATGATATTGATGAAAATTAGGAAAATCAGACTCTAATTGTGCAGCAAAGCACTGAAACTGAACCTTTTTGGAACATGAGCTTTGATGGTTCCTGTAGCAAAGTAGGTTCAGGGGTAGGTGTTTGGGTGTCCAATCTAGGGGACAATCATGTAGAAGGTCATTCCTATAAACTCAATTTTCATTGCACCAATAATATAATAGAATATGAGGCACTTCTCTTAGGATTGCAACTATTGAAGGAGTTAGGTGCTAAAATAATTGTTGTTCAGGGAGATTCTTAATTAATTATTAAATAGATCAAGGGAGAATATGTTGCAAAACATCCTAGGTTGAGAAATTATAGGAATATTGTCCTTGACTTTTTAAGAAATTTTGAAGAATATGACCTTTATGTCTTTCCAAGAAATCATAATATATTGGCTAATAGTTTAGATTTTTCAACAAGCACATGCCAAATTCCTCATCCAAACAAACAATATATAGTAGAGGTTAAACACCATCCTATTGTACCTGATAATATGAGACATTGGCAGGTATTTGGAAGTGATAAGCAGATTGAAATTTTTTTGCAATCCAAGGAAGAGTATGAATGCAATAACATAGATTCAGACAATGAAGAGGAATATAAGATTATTCAATTTCCAAACTCTAAAGTAGGGAATCAAATTTTTGAATATGTTAGTGTAGATAAACAACTTGATGATTCAAATGTAAATATTTCAGCGAGTAAAAATGTACATAAATTAGAATTACATGAAATTGATCTAGAAAAAGAAGAATTTGAAGTAATTGTGCTTAAAGATAACGTTCTGCCAAGGGGTCTAGATCCTTTAGAAGAAATTTTTGATTTTAATGATGTAGCAAAATGGCCAAAAATGGAACCCATTGGGGCAGACATAGAAGAATGCAATATATAGAGCCCATGAGGTAGATACAATGAGCTCAAAGCCAACACACCAAATATAGATACAATGAGCCCAAAGCCAGCAAACCCACCAAATATCCAAATATAAATCCCACAACCAACACACCAAATATAGATACGATGAGCCCAAAGCCAACACACCCACCAAATATAGAGCCAACACACCAAATATAGATACAATGAGCCCAAACCACAACCAACACACCAAATATAGATACAATGAGCCCAAAGCCAACACACCCACCAGAGGGAGATACAATAAGCCCAATAATCTCGAGAACATACCATCTGACGGCTATCTCATCTCGCTCATCAACTGATATGGACATTCTGCACCATTGATCTGTCCAGTTAAATCCAACGGTTGTCACGTGGTCTCGCGCCCCAACTAGCATGTCTGTTAATTCTCCGAAGGCATGTGAGAAGGTTGTTTTCGGGATTCTATGTGTCAAGCGCTGAGTGGAATCGCGTGCTCTTGTCAAAAACTGCTTCCTACCTTGAAGGCACACGATAAACCATTTACCGCTCTCCTTTCAAAACTCAAAGAGTTTAGATTCTTTTTCATAACTTATCGTGTCTATTTTCCAGGATAACCTTTCTACATGTTTCAACATCATATGCGTCAATCTCCTTTGATCGGAAGATCTCTGCTCTTGATCACTGATCCCCATCGTCTGTGGTATGAACCAATCGCTAACTACCACATTTTCTTCTACGCTGACATCATCTAGAATCTATGACTCTTTCCCGGGTTGCCACATGTCCTGCTCACGAAGGCATTGACTTTTGACATGAATATTTATTTGACTCTATTTTTCTTATCCAAACTCAGATTTACATGTTGTTTGCACCGTTGGATTTGTATTAACGAGTACTTCAACATAATTCTAATTTCACCTGTATTTGAAGAATTTTGATCTAGAGTCTACGTTGAATCCATTTTGGATCAATACCAGTGTTTGGTCAATAGAGAAGACTGTATAGGGAAACCTTAATGAAGTACACGGTCAATAGTCAAGATAAACCACATAACCACCCTCTCTACTATGTTCGTTCTAAATTGGACTCCTTCATTCTTTACAATGATGAGGGCATTGATGCACAGGTAACCCAGGCAGAAAATGATATTGATGAAAATTAGGAAAATCAGACTCTAATTATGCACAAAGCACTGAAACTGAACCTTTTTGGAACATGAGCTTTGATGGTTCTTGTAGAAAAGTAGGCTCAGGGGCAGGTGTTTGGGTGTCCAATCTAGGAGACAATCATGTAGAAGGTCATTCCTATAAACTCAATTTTATTTGCACCAATAATATAACAGAATATGAGGCACTTCTCTTAGGATTGCAACTATTGAAGAAGTTAGGTGCTAAAATAATTGTTGTTCAGGGAGATTCTGAATTAATTACTAAATAGATCACGGGAGAATATGCTGTAAAACATCCTAGGTTGATAAATTACAGGAATATTGTCCTTGACTTTTTAATAAATTTTGAAGAATATTACCCTTTTGTCATTCCAAGAAATCAGAATGTATTGGCTAATGGTTTAGCTCTTTCAACAAGCACATGCCAAATGCCTCATCCAAACAAACAATATATAGTAGAGGTTAAACACCATCCTACTGTACCTGATAATATGAGACATTGGCAGGTATTTGGAAGTGATAAGCAGATTGAAATTTTTTTGCAATACAAGGAGGAGTATGAAGACAATAGCATAGATTCAGACTGTGAAGAGGAAGATTAGATTATAATTTCCAGACTCTAAAGTAGGGAATCAAATTTTTGAATATGTTAGTGTAGATAAACAACTTGATGATTCAGATGTAAATATTTGAGTGACTAAAAATGTAGATAAATTAGAATTACATGAAATTGATCTAGAAAAAGAAGAATTTGAAGTAATTGTGTTAAAGATAATATTCTGCCAAGGGGTCTAGATCCTTTAGAAGAAATATTTTATTTTAATGATGTAGCAAAATGGCCAAAAATGGAACCCATTGGGGCAGACATAGAAGAATGCAATATAGGTAGTGAACAGAATCTCAAAATGATAAAAATATCATAATCACTACTTATTATCACAAAAAATAAATATATAGCACTTTTTAAAGAATTCAAAAATGTCTTTGCCTGGAGCAATGAGGATCTGAAAGAATATGACACAAGTATCATACAACACAAAATCCCAATCAAAGAAGAAAAAAACCATTCAAGCGAAAACTTCGTAGGATCAATCTTGTCTTAATGCCTTTGGTTGAGAAAGAAGTAAAAAGGATGTATGATGCAAAAATTAAAATTCCTATTAGATACTCTAAAAGGGTGTCTAACATTGTCCCCACTAGAAAGAAAACTGGAGAAATGAGACTGTGTATTGATTTCAAAAATTTAAGTAAGGTATCCCTTAAAGACAACTGCTCATTACCTAAAATGGATCATATATTCCAAAAGGTAGTAGGGTGTAGTAGGATTTTCTTATTAGATGGTTTCTCAGGTTATAACCAAGTCTTATTGCACCCTAATGATAAGGATAAAACTGCCTTCACTACACCATGGGGCACTTTCATGTATGTGAAAATGCCCTTTGGGTTAATGAACACTAGAGCCACTTTCCAAAGAGCAATGGATATTTCCTTTTATAATGAAATTGGCCATTTTATTGTGATTTATATATATGAAATTACAATCTATTCAAAAACTGATGAGGAACATTTAGCACATCTAAGAAGAGTGTTTGAAAAATGTAGAAGGTTTGTTATCTCGCTCAATCCTAAAAAGACACTATTTGGCCTTGAGGAAGGAAAACTTCTTGGTCGCATTATTTCCAAGGATGGAATTAGGATTGATCCCAGTAGGATTGAAGCAATTTTAAAAATCAGTCATCTAAGAAACATCAGAGAGCTTCAATATTTTATTGGTAAAATTAATTTCCTAAGGAGATTCATTCCTAACCTAATATAACTTCTTAGAAACATAAAAAACATGCCTTAAAAAGACTCTGAAATCAAGTGGAGTATTGAGGCTAAACAATCCTTTGAGTTAGCTAAATAGACATTGACCAAGGGACCAATGTTGATTAGCCCAGATTTTACAAAATATTTCATAATATTCTCTTTTTCTTCCGAACATGCCATTGCATCAATTTTACTGCAGAAAAACAATGAAGGCTTTGAACAACCTATTTCACCCTTTAGCAAAGCTTTAAGAGATGTATCTTTGAAATACAATATTATGGAAAAACAGGGCTTTGCAATAATTAAAGCATTAAAATATTTTAGGGTATATATTTTGCATTCACATATTATTTCTTATGTACCTAATGTAGCGGTTAAGGACATTTTGACAAAGAATGGACCTGATGGAAAGCAAGGAAAATGGATTATTTTCATTATGGAATACAACTTAGAAATCAAGCCCACCAAGTTAATTAAAGGTCAGGGACTAGCCAAATTGATGGCCGAGTCAAATTTCCATGCATTGGGCATTAACTTGATTGATTCATTAGATAATCAAGAGGAACAGGAGACTCCATAAACTTATGAGGCATTTCTAAACTCACCCTAATATCTAGACTTACTTTATGCTTTATTCAATTTAAATACTGGTTTGAAAAAAACAAAGGCAAGATTTCTTAAGTTGAAAGCAATTAAAATTTGTATTATAGACAATGTATTGTATTGGAAAGATGCTTGGGTTATATTACTTAAATGCTTGTTGAAGGATGATGCAGATAAAGTTATGCAGGAATTCCATGAAGGTGACTGTGGTGGAAATATTCATTGGAAAACCACTGCTAATAAAATCCTTAGAGATGGTTTATACTGGCCTACGATTTTCCATGACATTCACAAACAAGTCACATCATGTCATAAATCCCATATTTTTGAGGGAAAGAGAAAATTGTTGCCCCTACCCTTAAATCCTATCTTTGTTCAACGCCCTTTCCAGCAATGGGGATTGTATTTCATTGGTGAAATGCATCCCTCTTCCTCTACCCAACACAAGTGGATTCTTACAGGCACTCACTACTTTACCAAGTGGATAGAGGCCACCCCTTCTAGAAATGCCACCGATGTTGTCATTATTAAATTCCTTGAGACCAATATCCTCTCCATATTTGGCTGTCCTAGAAAACTCATCACTGATAATGCTGCAACCTTCAAATCTAAAAATATGGTTGAATTCTTCCATAAATACCACATCACTTTGGGACATTCAATAGCTTATTACCCTCAGGGTAATGGGTTGGCTGAATCCTCAAATTTGTTTTTGGCAAATATCATCAAAAAACTGTTAGAGGAGAACAAAAAGTTTTGGCACAACAAGTTGGTAAATGCACTTTAGGTTGATAGGCTTACTACTCAAAAATCAATTGACATGTCACCATACCAATTGGTCTATGGGATGGATGCAATTTTTCCATCCCCCTTAGGAGTTCCAGACATGAAAATCATTCAAGAAGTGCAAGCTGAGCCCAACGATGTACAAAGAAGGATTAATCAAACTATCCAATTGCAGCAGTCTAGGGAGGAAATATACCATAGGACCCAAGTTATTCAAGAAAATGTAAAAGGATTTTTGACAGAAGAACAAGGGCTGATGACTTTAACATTGGGGACCAATTTTTGAGATGGAACTCAAGGATAGAAGACAAGGGAAAACATGGAAATTTTGATAATCTTTGGAATGGGCCATATGTTTTTCATGCTTTCAAGGGAAATAATGCATTCTACCTTAAAGATCTAGATGGAGCAGACATACCTGGAGGTCCTGTTAATGGAAGGATGTTGAGGCACTACATTTCCTAGCCTATATATTTTTCTTTCATCATTGTAAATACCATAGTCTTTACGGTTTTGATTGGGTAACTTATTAACAAAGGTTGAAGTCCACAGTGAAGGCCCTAAGCCTAGATTAATGAGCTACCAATAGTATACTAAAAAACAAAGAAATCAGATGAAGACATTACAGGCATGGAGTACTCAAGGATACTGGACATATGGTCTTGGCACTTCACTTGGAGAAGGGCCATCCCCAACTGGAGCCATTGTTAGAGTCCTATAAATTATAGGATCTCAAGGTGATTGAATATTATTTGTTGATGATTTCATATTGTACATAAATTTCAATATTCAAATGATTTCCAAAAAAATAGAAAAATAGAAAATGAAAAGAGGGTATGTTAAAAAAGAAATAAAGGAAATATGAACCCCACAAAAGAAAAAATAGAAAATAAAATTGAAAGTGTTGGAAGTCCAAGTGCCACTACTAAGAATTTAGCTCTTTTATTCCATTTTCAAATAAGGATAGTGTGAAGATTGTTCTTGAATGGCACAATGATTAAAATTTTGTTCAAGTCATACAATTTAATCATGACTGAACACATTTAAATTTTTGTTAAATAGATTAGTGAATCAAGGTTTACCAAACAGTTTAAACTTGGTAAATTAGTAGCTAGGTAGAAATAAAACTGACTCAATAGTTTAATCTAAGTCAATGGCAAAATAATTGATAGGATAAGGTAGATGTACATAAAAGAAAAATGATTTGGGTTTGCTAGCTCAAGTGCACCCTGCAAAGAAAGAAGAGAAAATGTTAGCTTAGAAAAAGAATGGAATGCAAAAGGGTAGGTAGAAGAACTATGGTGGTTAGAGGAAAAACATGAAGATTTTATCCTAAAGTCAAATGTCAAGTATTATTTTCATGTGCAGAAAAAAAGGCAAAGGATTAAGTTACAATCAAAAGGTTAATATATCAATTAATTTTGGTGTATTAATCCCATATTTCTAAGTTTTAATACCCCAAAGTCGCCCCTTCGTTCATATTTTGGTCCACCCACCTATTCCTAAGTTTTGTTACCTTACCATACACTCCAACTATTCCCCACTATGCATTAAATTAATTTCTGCCAACCCCACCAAGTGCCCCGTCACGTTACATTAACAGTCCGCCATCTCTCACCTCATCAACATCCACCTCCCATGATCCAACAACCCACAATTTATTTTGACCCCCGCTCACCATCCGAACTTTACAGTTGGGGGTGGGGGGCGGGGGCGGTGTCCGAAATGAGTGGTATTCAAAACTGTGCCCATCACTACATGTCAACACTATAGCATTTCGGACCCCCATTAGGCGAAACTGTTAATCGCCTCCCCCCCTTCCGAAAAGCAGTTTCTCCACCTCCCGATACCACTCTTCTTTCCATTGCACTCCCTCCACTCACCTTCGCTACGTCATTTGCCCGTTAACTCAACCAATTACATCTTCTACCTCGAAAATTAAGCCATTAAGCAATCAATTCACTTCACCGTTAATTCAATGGACCCGTGCCACCATCAACGGGAAAATTAGAGAGTTATATAATCCCTCCTTTTTATCATTAACCGGTTACTGAGTTTTTTCATTGCCACTGATATTGCTTTGTTACAGGTGCACCACTGCGAACTACAAACACTTCACCAGGACAGGAACATTTCCCTCTCACTCAATTTCAGGCTATTACCTCTGTTCTTGTTTGCAAATCCTAAGTCCTCTCTATGTATTGAAGCTTGTAATCTAGTTTTCACTACTTTCCTTAATCTTATCTGAAGATGCCTCCAAAAGACAAGGGACCAGAAGAACCTATCAATCCTCTGATCTATCCTCCCATTGACTTTCAACACATCCCTTCAGTTGACATAGACCATAAAATCCATGAAACTCTCTGTGAATTTGACCTTTTTGAGATGTATTCCTGGCTTGAGGACAAATATATAGATAAATCCAATGACGTTCAGCTGTGGGAATCCGATTTACCCCACTATATTTTTCCTCGTACCCACAACACCCCAAAATTTGTTAGGAAGTGTCATGCATGTTATTTTCCAAGCCAAAGGGCCATCATTTCCCCCACTATAGAAATTATGTTTACTATCACTCCTCAAGCCATAGACCAGATGATGCAAGCCCCTACAGTAGAGAATTCCACCCCCTTTTCCTATGGAGCACTTGTTGAATTGTACCCGAAATTGGACTTTGCCAAGAGGGCCAAACCCTTGAGATTTTCTTAACAGAAGATGCCCCATTGCCAAAGAAACATCCTCCCTATCCCTCCTCTATTTTCCCTCAGAGAGCCAAGCAAATCATCAAAGTCATCTCGTACCTTCTTGTCTATTACTCATGCCTATCGTTAGATGAGGCCATCATAGGATTTATGTCCATTTTCTCTCTTGATTTCAAGCCCTCCATCATGTTTAACTTTAGCCAATTTCTTGCAGGTTCTACTCATGAGCAGTTTATCAAATTCCATACTAAGGAGGTGTTCAAGTATGCTTATGTCTTAGTTTATATGTTCTTATATTTTTAGGGAGAAAAAACATCAAGCTTGCTTTACGAAAGCTTGATGAAGAAGGAAATCAACATTCAATCATGTTTTGGACTACTTTGGTGATGAAGGAACGAAAGGAATACCCATACAAACATTTCATAGAGATGTTTGTACATCCAAGAATTAATGTCTTAGGAAACAGAACAAAACCGAGGATTAGTGAAGAAATTAGACAGGTTTTGCAACTATCTGACCAAGTTCAAATAGGGGATTGGTACCTCTATTAAAATTACATAGAATTGAGAACATTTGGGATTGAGATTACCCCTTATAATCTGCCTAAATTCCTCCCAATGAGGATTTTGTCTCTAGAGTACATAAGGTAGATGCTTAATATGGATGAGATCCACTTTGTAGCTACCAAGAAGAAGTTCCAATTCAAAATTAAAACACAGACAAGGCCTTTCATTTGCAACAGTAGTGAAGCAAGGGAAGAAGTAAATAATCTACTAAAGGAAATGCAGTTCAGCCTTAGTTTTACCTGATCATATGATCCATTAGGGGTCATTTCTAGATTAAGAGTGGAAAATAAATCCACTGCTATTTTCACACAGCCAGACCAGAGATAGATAAGTATAAAAACCATCTAGAATGGGTTGAGAACACCCTACAAGAGGCATAAGAGCAGCTGGTATCATCCTTTACAATACAAACTCCTACCATGCAAGAGAAAACAACTAAGAGAAGCAAAGAAGAAGAGTCCCCTTCAGGGATTGAAATTTTTCAGTGAAGGATTCAAAAATATGTATAGGAAGAAGGCCCAGCTTAGTTCCAAACTAAGCCTCAACAAGGATTTAGAGCAGGAGAACATTATCACCACTAATGAGCCACTTGTTTCCTCATTAGAGAGTGATCAGACCCCACTATCTCCCACTACCTCCACGGCTTCACAGCAGCGGCAACAAATTATGCAGGCCAACACATCTACTACAGGGGACACAGAGAAAAGTGTAATTGATATTTTTAAGGAGATAAAAGTGAGGAATGAGGCCTTGAAGATTAACACCTACAATTAGTTCTGGAAGATGACTTCCAGTTCTTAAAGCAGGCTCCGGTCAGCCTTTGATTCAGAGAAAGGTAAAATGCAAATTGCATTCCTCTAGGCATAGGTTCCCAAATATAAGGCAACATAAGACTACAAGAAGACAACATTTGAGTTTGATGTAAAATACATACATCCTATTGACCAAATGGAGATGCACAAGCAAACTAGGGAAGTGATTTTTTCCACTGTCACTAAGAATAATATGAGTTTGTCTAAATTGCATGTTACATTAGCCAATTTTCAATCACAACTGAAGATGGAGAAGGTCTCTGCACTTGCCAAAGACACCAAGATCAAAATTCTAGAGGACTTGGTGATGAAAATGGGTTATGACCCTACAAACATAAATGCTACAGAAGAGCTTGTAAGGAAAAAGAATTTATATATAGCAGCATTAGGGGAGTAGTTGAGTAGTTGAAGTTACCAGCCACATAAGATCCTCTGGCCAAGGATATTGAAGAAACAGAAAGACAAAAGGCAGACATGAAGAATCTCATCATGGACTAGAGTGAACAATTGAAGCAAATGGAGATAGAGATGGAAAAGATGATTAAAGAAAAGGAGAAAGCTGCCAAAATGGTTTTTGTCCCTTTGGAAGCACTCCCTATCACAACCATTCCTACAACCACATCTCCTACAATAAGCACAGGGGTTGTTGTAGATCACTTGGCAAATGTAGTGCAAAACATGTCTCTATAGAGTGAAGAGATCAAAAGATTCCAGGCTCAAGTCAATCTTCTACAAGATCATCAGACAAATACTGAGACTTTTCATGCAACAGAGCTACAGAGAGCTCAAAATTAGATAGAGGTATGGAGGAAGTCAACAATTGAGTCCTCTATTGGTTGCACATCGGCCCATGTTAAAGAAATTATATGGAACAATATCATTGAAGAAATAGATGAAATCTGGCCATGTATCCAGATTATATCTAAGCAGAAGGAATTGATGGAGAAAGCCAAGCAAACCATTTCCACTGTCAATGTTGAATTGGGAGAAATGCTTACTACAACAAACAACATCATAAAGTTCCTCAATTCCCAAAACAGATATGAGCTGGATGATCTAGGAGTATATGACAAAATAGAAACCATCCTGGAAGTAAAGAAAGTTCTAACAAAGAAGAACTTGATTTTACAACTAACAGAGAAATGTCACACTCTAGAGGTAGCAGTTAACAGGTTTTTCACTAGAATAGATGCATTGAGCAAGAAAGGTCAGCCTTTTTATTTTCTATCAATGACAAATTGATGACTAGGGAAGATTACAAGAAAATTCCTCGAGACATTGAAAAGGATACAACTAAGTCTTCCCACATCAAAGGTACTATGACAGGGAGAGATTTCTATGAAGCTATCAGCAGCATGAGCTTTATCCAATATGAGATAAAACACATTTTTGCAGTAAAACCCACTTTTTATCAGTATACTGAGATAGATGAGATCTGCTGCAACATAACAAAGATTTATATTCCAGATGAAGAGCAGTGGGATAAGTTGTGTGAGTTGTAGGATTAAAAACAGAGGTCAGCTTCACCAGTGCAACACTCGAATAGTGGCCACTCAGCAACTGTCCTCCTCCAAAGCAATGTCAGATGTCCAGATCATTTCACCAGATTCATTCTGTTTGATCACATTATTTCATTTCTTTTATTTCAAAGTGAATAATAGAATGTCGTGTCACTGAGGCATTAAATGTAATATTTATGTAAATTTTATTTAAATACTTCATTCTATCGAAGTATTGAGGGTTGGTCCCTGAACATTGTAACTCTTTCTATCAAGTACTGTAGCTTTTCCACATTGCTGGAGCACCATTAATGAAAATAATTTTCACAGGATACTTGTGTTACGGAATACTCGTGATGTTTTTCCAACTGTAATTATGTTTTCATTATTATTCTTCTTATGTTATTCATTTGAAATCTAATTCTAAAACATAAGATGTGAAAAACAAGATATGTTTTTGAAGACCTTATTTGGCCTTCATTTTCAATCTGTATGTTTTCTTCTGAAATTTTGATTGAGAAATTCTTAAATGCCTCTCAATCCCTGCTGAATCACACCTTTTCTCCTTTCCATAATTTAATTTAAAGATCCAGTAAACCTATCTAGCTTGCCCTATGATTACTCCTTTGAAGTTTTGGTGCAGCAACCAATTTTATTTGACTCCATAACCCAATGTAAAGTGAGTAATTTGATCAGATCAACCAACTAACCAATCAACCAATTCAAAAAAACAACCAAGCATAATCATAACTAGCCTAAAATCAACCTAAAACCAAGATAAATCATAAAGACAAAGCCCTCTCTGAAGCTAACAGGGCTAGATCCCAACTTCAAAAGTGGTTTGATGTTGTCCAATATATTTACTTCTACAAATTCAAAATGTTCTGCACAATTTCTCTGAGAAAGGTTGTCTACCGAACTACTCTGCGCCTTTCTTGAGAGTAGGGCTGATTGTCGAGCTGCTCTGCATAATTCCTCAGAGCAAGGTTGGTTTCTCTCTGGGATAGTGCAGTTTTCCAAGACAATACAAGAACCAGATGTAAACCAAGTCACAGGAGGTCATCTTGTTGTTAGTCGAAAAAACAAGTATGCAAGCACAAGCTCCAAAGTGAAAGATAACTTCAAATAAAGACACAAGTACCTAAGCAGTGAAAGACATGCTGCTAAGATTTTGACAAGGAAGGCTCCAAAACAAAGAGAAGGAAAAAATTTGGAGGGTGGTTGTAGTTGCTACAACAATTTCTTAATTTATTTGTTGGAGAATAATCATTGCAAGTGATTTCTCAAAGTGTCGAAGAGAACATATTGGATGGAGTAATATTGGTTTGCAAGGTCAAAATTGATGATCTTCGTGGGAAAATTTTATTTTGCTACGCTGAAATTATTTTTTTGGGCTGAATTTATCTTTCTAGATCACGAGTATTTTGTTGGGCCAAATTTATCTTGTTGTGCCAAAATTATCTTGTTGTGCCAAATTTCTCTTTTTGAGCTGAATTTCTCTTGTTGGGTTGAACTATTTTGCAGTAGTTGAATTTATTGGTGAAGAGATTCTTCCTAAGTATTATTAATAAATTTGTGCAGGGTTCATGTTGTGGAATTTTTCAATAAAAATTTTGATTCAATAACTCTCTAATTTTTTGTTGGAATTTATTAAGATTTTGGCAAAATTACTTCTAGATATTTTCTGAAGAAATTTTATTTGTTGAGGCCATATTATTGGTATATTTATTGTAGTTATTTGTTGGATCCATGTTTTTATATTGGTGTCAAGTTTATTTGTTGGGCTCAATTTATTTTCCAAAGCCCATTTTATTTGTTAGAGCTACATTTATCTATTGGGCCAAGTTCATTTGTTGGGATGAGTTTATTTGTTAGAACACATTTTTTTTTAAAGACTAGTTTATTTGTTGGAGTTTTTGCAGGAGGTTTCTCTCATTTGACTTGGTGATTTTGCCGTGGATTTGTAGGACTAAATAGCTGGAGAAATGTGGTATGCATTTATCTTATTTGGAGAAGTGCAAAAATATGGGCAGGTAGGGAAATTTGCACTAATTGGGGATTTCCAGGTCAACCATAATTTTCCCAGAAAAATTCTGGGTTTTATGAGAGGAGTTCATGGTTAAAATTTCAAAACTTTTTGGGTAGTATTAGGGTTGTAAATCACTCTTCCTTCAACAATTTGTTTATTGGTAAAATAGATAATTCACACCACTTGGTGGGTTTGATATTGGTTGGGAGTTAAGCCAAACCATTTCTAGGTTTTTATGGGTTTGGTGCAAGGAGCCTTAGATTATATTCTCAGAACTTTTGGAGCAGTATTGAGGGAAGAAACACCAGTTCATCTACAACATCAACAACATAATTTCTAGGCAGTGTGAATTAATTATTTGGGCTATTTTGTTGAGCTAAATTTATCTTGTTATGTTGAATTTCTCTTACAGGGTCTAAGTTATTTTTCCAGAACGAATTCATCTTGTTCTGCTGAAATTATTTTGCTCGAGGGCAATTTATTTGTTGGAGGCTAGTTTTTTTACTGAGACCCAATTATTTTACAAGAGCCTAATTTATTTGTCGAAGCTAAATTTATTTATTGGGGAAGAGTATTGTGAGGTTGCATGTGCTTGCTGAATGATTATATTGGTATGTTGTAGTAGCCCTGCACTACTATGTGCATTTTATAGTCATAGTCTGGGTATGTTGCATGTAAATTTGAGTAGAGATTGAGTTAGATTTTGTACAACATTGTCACCCTTTCTATGAAATGATGGGATTTGAGACTTTTGAAAATCTCATAAAAATGTTTAATTACTTCGAAAGAAGTTGATACCAGAAAAAATTTGAGAAAACACTTATAATTGGTGTTTGGGGCTATAATGCTTCCTTGGATCAACGTGAAAACAATAAGCCCTTTTCAAAGGAGGTGTGTACTATCATACAACTAGAGAAAATAAGGGATTTTCAAAAGGAGTGGGATTTAGGGAATTGGATCTTTGCACTTAGATATGATTTGAAGAACCTAAAGATTACCGCCAAAAACTTCCTTAATCTAGAGAATCTAGATTCACACCTTTCTAAAGTAAGCCAATCATATTTGAGGGTCCTAAATTGGGCACTCAAACCAACAATTCTTGCTCTAATTCAGTCAATATTCTTGGAGCGCCCTTGTGAAGGGGTCAGACTTATAGTAGCCTCCTATCTTAGTGAGATTATTAAAACAACTTCACCTATAATTCCCTATAATTATGACATTATGAGAAAGGTTTTCCATATAATAGAAGATAATCTTCAGGATCTACATAACACCTTGGGTCTTGCCTTTGAGAAGAGGATGAAGATCTTAAAAATCATGGTTGGAGTCATGGGTAACCATGATGAAATTTGCAGGATGCTATAGTCTAGGTTGTTGCCCATTTGGAGGAAGGAAGTGTTTGTCTCACTCACTAATTATGAACTAGCTGAAAGGTTGGATAAGAAAAGCTTAAAATTGTTCAAGAGACAATTGACACTCGGGGAGTTGTGGAGTATTGGTGGTGACCAACCATACAACAAGAATGAGTTGGGGAGGAATATTCTTTGCTTCATCTTCAAGGAACCTTGGGGACCTAACCAGTCATGCATGGGTGAAAAAATCCAATAACCGTTTGGTGCCCTCTTTAGGGTATAAATTCAAAGAGCACTCGTGTATAGATTAGTCGAGCCTAGGGCATATAGCTCAGCGGTAGAGCCTTAGTGTCGCATGGTTCGAGTCCTGCTATGTCCATAGGGTGGGACAGTCCAAGGGACAGTCAAAGGGGTGAGACCCCTGGCTAGCCAAGGGGTGAGAGCCTTGGCTTGCCAGTGCTCCTTTGGCCCTAACCCTTTGACTAGGTTGATCAGCAGGCCCCATAGACCCACATGTCTTTTTATCCTGGAGCTTGTGGAGTTTTCTTAGTATGGAAAGCTTGCCATCAGCCCTAACCATGATGGACAACCTCAGCAGTGAGGTTGAGAGTCATGTCTGCCCCTCAGGCCCACTAAGAAGCTAAAGACTCGGGTGGCACCACCTTGAATGAGGCAAGCATAGAACCATTCTTGGCTCCCTAACATCAACCCTTAAAATAGTTCAAGTCCTTGAACAGTCATTGGCTTTTCCGTGTCAATGGCTGGCCCTCATTGGATGGGCATAGGCTTGCTTCCTGCCGAAATAGAATGTAATCCCTATTAGGTTAACCCCTCTAGCTAGGCCCTCTCCTCATGGATCATAAAACATTTGATCATGTTGTTAAGAGAGGGGTGGAGGTAAGGTGAAAGGTTGAGCTACCTCCCGGGAATGGTAGCAGGAAGTGGGGCATATAACCTTGAAGATGGGTTTTGTGTCAGGAGTGTTTTAGTGTCAGGAGATTTTTTGTGTCAGGATTGTTTGTAGTTGGGTTTTGTTCATTTTCCTATACCCACCCTATGCTCTTTTTGGTTAGTTTTGCTGACGTCTTACTGGTACTATCCCTTTTCTATACCCACCCTACGCTCGATTTGGTTGGCCTTTCAGAGAAGCACCTAAACTCTAGGAACTTTGAGAAAAGCATGACCTTGGAGTGGCAACATTCTGTTAGAGCTAATGCCCTCCTAATTAGAGCTAGGGTCTAGGCCCTATCTCAAATAGAGATAGGAATAAACATTGACCTTGGACTAGAGGTAGGAGCTTTTGGTTAATTTTGTAGGGGTATATAACCCATCAAGGAGAGCCAAAGGCTCAAGGTTGGCCGAAGGCTAAAGGCTCAAGGCTCAAGGTTGGCCGAAGGCTCAAGGTTGGGTGTCCCATCAAGGTGGGCCAAAGGCTCAAGGTTGGGTGTCCCATCAAGGTGGGCTGAAGGTTGAAGGCTCAAGGTGGGGCCCCATCAATTGCCCTTCGGGCAAGACCACTGAATATAAATAACTAACTTGCCCAAAGGGCAATTGATGGGGCCCCACCTTGAGCCTTGAGCCTTAATCCCACCTTGATGGGACACCCAACCTTAAGCCTTCGGCCAACCTTGAGCCTTCAGCCAACCTTGAGCCTTCAGCCTTAAGCCTTTGACCAAACTTGAGCCTTTGGCCAACCTTGAGCCTTGAGCCTTCGGCCAACCTTGAGCCTTTGGCTCTCCTTGATGGGTTATATACCCTTGCAAAATTGACCAAAAGCTCCTACCTCTGGTCCGAGGTCAATGTCTGTTCCTATCTCTATTTGAGATAGGGCCCAGACCCTAGCTTTAATTAGGAGGGCATTAGCTTTGATGGAGTGTTGCCTCTCCGAGGTCATGCTTTTCTCAAAGTTCCTAGAGTTCTGGCACTTCTCTTAAAGGCCAACCAAATCGAGTGTAGGGTGGGTATAGAAAAAGGATAGTACTAGTAAGATGTCAGCAGGACTGACGAAAAAGAGCATAGGGTGGGTATAGGAAAATGAACAAAACCCAACTACAAACACTCCTGACACAAAAACACTCCTGACTCAAAATCTATCTTCATGATTATAGGCCCCACTTCCCACTGCCATTCCCGGGAGGCATCTCAACCTTTCACCTTACCTCCACCCCTCTCTCAACAACATGATCAAATGTTTTATGATCCATGAGGAGAGGGCCTGGCTATAGGGCTTAACCTAATAGGGATTACATTCTATTTCGGTGGGAAGCAAGCCTACACCCATCCAATGAGGGCGAACCATTGACATAGAAAAGCATTTTGAAGGGCTGATGTTAGGGAGACAAGAATGGTTCTCTTCTTGCCTCATTCAAGGTGGTGCCACTGGGGTCTTTAGCTTCCGAGTGGGCCTGAGGGGTAAACATGACTCTCAACCTTACTGTTGAGGCTGTCCATCATGGTTAGGGCTGATGGTAGGCTTTCCATACTAAGCGAACTCCACAAGCTCCAAGATAAAAAGACATGTGGGTCTATGGGGCCTGCTGTTCAACCCAGTGGAAGGGTTAGGGCCAAAGGAGCACTGGCAAGCCAAGGCTCTCACCCCTTGTCCAGCCAGGGGTCTCACCCCTTTGACTGTCCCTTGGACTGTCCCACCCTATGGACATATTAGGACTCGAACCATGGGACATTAAGGCTCTACCACTGAGCTATATGCCCCAGGCTCTACCGATCTATATACAACTGCTCTTCGAATTTATACCCTAAGAGGGCACCAAACAGGTATTGGATTTTTTCTGAGGAGATGACAAGGGTAGATCAAGAGGAGATTCCTTATGACTTCGAGGATGGTGATTTTTCTTTGGATGAGTCCATGGATTCATACGAGGGTGCCTTTGAGGAGCATGATAAGTCATGTGGAGTTGTTGACAAACGACTAGATTTATATTCTAGTGTGTATGGTGAGCACTCAGTGGACCCTATGTGATACATTTAGGGTAATGAGTCACCAATGGCAATTCAACATGAGCAACATTTGGTGGATCATGAGTAAACTTAGGAGGATGATAAGCACAATATGTATGATGAGCCTTTTATGGAGAGCTAGGTTGAGGTTTATGTTAAGCCCATGATGGAGGAGGAAGAGAAATCATATTTTGGATAAACCATTGTTGAGGAGAAGAAATATGTACAGACAACCAACAGGGTGGTAGTATTTGCAAATAGTTGTTGCCAGGAGGTGTTAGAGCTTGATATAAAAGTTTTGCAAGAGGCTAGTAGACTAGATTAGCATGGAATTTCTATTTAGACGAGAGAGGATATTTTGGAGGTGGTGGTACATTCATCTTTGGGCCTACCCATTGATGAGGTGTAGATAGTGGTAGTGGCATCTAACAAAGATATATTATTTCTAGGTAGGAGCCCTCTCTAGCAATACATAGACAAGGTGTGTAGCATAGTTTGGCCACTTGTACCCATTGTAGGGAGAGAGGCATGGTTTTCTTGATGTATATTTTTGATTTCACATATACAATTTTGTGAGTTGGGCATGGTGCAACATAGGGGACTTGTTCCATATACAGGTACCAACGCATCTAATCCTTCCCATAGGATGGACTGGTGGGAGATCATGAGTTGGTATCGTATTGATGGAGTGTCTTTCTTAGTTAGGGTCATAGTACAATAAGAGCCCTTAGATGCAAGGGATATTTCCTGTTTTAGTGGGTAGTGGGATGTGGACCAACATTTCATCAATATTCTAGTAGCACTAGCCCAATATTAACATAGTGGGGTTGACCTCGACCTATGCCAGAGGTTGGAGTGGAGAGAGGTGATGAGTTGGTATTCTATTGGTGGAGCAAAATCTATGGCCAAAGCCAGAGCACAACTCAAGCCATAGGGGATGGATGAAGATGATTAGTTATGTTAGTTTTGGGATCCGAGTAGATTAGTGGATGGTGGATTGAGTCAATAGTTTGTTTGGGATCCGATTATTAAGGAATCCTCTCATGTTTGGTTAGCATGGAGGCATGGCATAGAAAAGTTGTTCATATGGGATCCTGGTATCAGTTTGCAAATGCCTCTGTAATGGAGAGATATAGATTTATTAATCGCAAGTAATCTTGGGGTAGGAGAATTTGTCATATTCCTATTTTAGTTTCCTCTATAGTACGACTAGGATGGATTTATAGGGCATGTGATGCCGAGACTACAAGAGCAAGATTACATCATTAGAGGTTGCAGAAGAGTTTTGAGGACATTTTATGGGATCCAATGATGTTTAATTTACATCTTCTATCATCCAAACAACTTGGATTTTGTTCTATTGCATTAAGACAACTTTCAAAAAACAAAGTTTTTAATGGGCCTAACTTAATTAATTATGCTTGGGGTGGCATTCCGAGAGAATTATTTGATCAAACACCTCTGTGTAATAGCTTGTTAGAACCAGAATGAGAAGATCCACAAGATGGGATGATGAGAAGTAACTTATAGTGGTCAAAGAGCATATAATAAGACCATTTTCCTTTATTGAAAATGGCTTTAATTAGTCATTTAATTAAGGACAAAGAATTAATTGGAGGAAAAAGGCTAAAAGTGACTTAGGTGAAATAGAATAAAACTAAAAGGTCACATAAAATAAATTGAATGAAGGAGCTTCTAGAGTAAATAATAAAATAATAAAATTAGATGCTTCTAGAGGCTTGGGAATATATCTATGGAGATCTATAAAAGAGGAGGATGAAACCATTTGGTGACATCTTAGATTTGTGCATTGTATTTGTACAAGAGGTTTGAGAACATAGTTCTCTACTCCAGTAGCCCCAAGACGGAAACCCTCATAAGATTTAGTGAGATTTGGGTGAGAATACATCTCTCCCCTTCTTGGATTCATTTAGAATTCACAGGTGTGGTGATTGATTTCATGTTTAAGTTTGGACGCGTACATCAACATTATACCATATCTTGGAGGGTCGTTTCCAGCTATTGTATTGGCATATATATTTTTATATAATAAAGTTGGATTTTGTTATTTTTGTCGCGTTTCTCGTTGTTCCTCATGCCACGTTATTTTGAACGAGGTTGAAATTTACATATTTATAGTTTGTCGTTGATTTTGTGGATTAATTTGTGAAATCTGTTTATGAAATTTGCGGCATTAATTTTTGAGGCAATTTTTGTTCAAATTTATAATTTTGAGCTTTACACAAACATAGCAATTAAAAAAATCTTTGTAGTATTTTTATTTGTGTTCTTGTTTATTCTTATTACAATTATGTTTTTGTAGAGCATTATATTGTGGAATTTGTTTCATCAAATGAGAATCATTCATGCACTAATTCTACATATACAATACTAGAATTTCTAAGTTAACAACCCTAGATTTACAATAGAATGTAGTAGTATTTAGAAATTTCAATTAACTAACATTTCTTTTTGTAATTGCAGGGGGAACATTGAAAATAATTAAGACATTTATTATTTGTTTCTCTAATGGCTTTAAATATTTAGAATTTTCTCGAATGTGATTTCTTTTTAGCACTAGTTTTCTAGATACAATGAAATAATGGGGTTGGTACTTGACTAACTTGAAATAATGTTAGTATTACATGAATAGGGAAAGAGACAATATGGTAATATTTAATAGAAAAGGAATAAGGATATTAGTTCCCATCACACCAAGGAATACCATTTCACATTCTAAGTTGTTGGAAGGAAAATATACAAGAGGAAGATAGGCAGACCAAATCCTGTGGCATGAGTAAACCTAAGGTATGTAATGGTGTTGTAGTTGCTGCAACATCCTCCAAAATTTTGTCTTTCTCTTAAATTTCGAAGCCTTCCTTGGTATTTTACTTGATTTTTGCAAACACTCAAGCTCATTCCATGAGATTCCTTAAAGTTCTTTGGCCCCTTTTGCTTGTTGGATTAGCTGTCAACTTTTGGCATGTTTGTCTGTTGTATAATGTTTTTGAGCCTTTTTCTAGTGGTTTCAAAGGTCAGTCTTTGTGTATATGAGTTTTCCTATCCATGTAAACATCTTTCGTATCCATACACAAAGTATTGAGCATTGTCACACAAGTGTCGTCACGGTCGTCCCATCTATCTTAAGTGTTGTACTTGTTGCATTTTATCATGAGGTAGTCACACATAGGGGAATGCTTTGTTTGTTTGTTATGGTAATCTATGTTGTCATGTCATCAAAGTATGCTAAGTGTGTGATCACAGTTCAAGTTCATCACTAGTCCATATCCATTCCCTCACTTAGCCATTTTCATAAAATCTTTCTAACCAGGTAACTTAGCTTCAACGGGCCCTAACTAAGTTGTGCACTACACAGTCTAAGCCCTCTTGGATGTGACCCTTCTACCTAGAACTACGTAGTGCGTGTAACTCTAGGGATGTTGTTATGTGCAATTCCAGAGTCCATATGACTCCCTTGACCTCTAGAATTGCGCAATTGTACCTCCTAGTCTTCCCTGAACTATGCGCTTCGTACCTTCAACCCTCAAGCTTATACCTTTCCTGCTAGAAATGCACAATTCATAGAGAGCCCAACCTCCCATTACCTCCAAAACTGTGCAAAGGATTCCTCTAGTGCCATTCCCTAGGCTAGAGCTCACTCCCTTCAAGAACCATGTAGATCTACCCATCAGTCCTCTTTGCTGCCCAGTTCCCCTTGCCTCTTGAAACTATGCTGTTTTTTTTCCCAGGGCCCCATCCTACAACCTCTTATGCTTGTTTGAACTGTGCAATATTTTCCCTCAGTGGCCACTGCACAAATTTTTCCCTTTGTGGGCACTCCGTAAATTTTTCCCTTAGTGGGTAATATGCAAAATTTTCCCTTAGTGTCCACTGCGAAACATTTTCCCTCAGTGGGCACAAAATTTTCCCTCAATGGGAACTTCACAAAATTTTCCCTTAGTGGGCATTGCACAAAATTTTCCCTTAGTGGGAACTACATAAATGTCTCCATTAGTGGGCACTGCGCAAAAGATTCCCTCAGTCTGGCTTGAGTTTCTCACTACGTAGTCTCAATGATAAAAGTCTCCCCCTGTCTACTAGAATTGTACAATACGTAGTGATTGAGACCTTTATCCCAACCCGTGACCTATCCCGAACTCAGTTCATGGATAATAATGCATCATCTTAGACTAGGGATTTTTCGGATTGATATCATCTCGTCATGAGTGAATTACAGGAACAGGTACACTATCAAGTCATGATGATATGATGAAGAAGGAAAAGGAGGAGGGAAGCATGCCTAAAGACTCTCTTGCACCTAAACTGATAAGTCGATAAATCAAGGGGAAGCAAAAGGACACATGTTTGCAACTGCCATCCAATACTTAAGATCATTGAAGACCCTCCATTACCTCTAGCTACAAACTAGAGGAAGGAGTATCCTTCTTAAGGTGAGGAAGTTGATGCTACCATTTACAGGAAGCTTGTGGGTTAACTAATGTATCTTGTGAACACATAACCTGACATGTGCTATTCAATCAACCAACTTATCCAAGCTATTGTGATGCCAACCAAATTATATTGGAAGGAAACAAAGCATGTGTTACGATACCTCAAAGGTACTACCCAGTATGAATTATGGTAGAAATAGATAGAGGGAGTGAAGTTGCAAGGCTTCATAGATGCAGATTGGGTAGGAAGTCTATTTGAAACAAAAGGTACATTAGGTGTATAGGAAGCAAAGGTATGTGGGGCTCAACTCAACAGAGGCTAAATACATGACTGCAAGTCATGTAGCATGTGAAGCAATATGGATGAGGAAAATACTTGTGGGACTATTCAGTCAAGAGGTGGATGTAGCTGTGATATATTGTGATAATTATAGTTGCATTAATCTCTCTAAGAATATCACATTTCATGACAGATCCAAGAACATTGATATCTAGAATCATCATTTGCAGAACTGTGTACAAAGGAGAATCATGTTGCTATAGTACATTCCAATTGAAGTTCAAGCTATTGACATCTTGAAAAAGGCATTGTTAAGAGGTAAATTTGAATTCCACAGGTGCAGGATATGGGTGGTGGAAAATCCCTTTATTTCTAAGAGGGAGTGTTGAAAAAATGTAGCAAGAAAGGCTCAATCTCACTTTAGCCTTAGCCAAATTGAGTAAATCAAATTTCCACATTAGTGGGACAACTTGGAGGCAGTTAACTAGTGTGACATGGATCTTGTCACTCAGTTAGCTCAGTAAATTCGAGTTAGAGGGCTTGGATTTTATCTATGCATGCGTGATTACTAAACTTTAGTAATCTAGTTCAATTATTTCCAATTGTATTTAGTTAACTAACCTCTAACTATTGTTAGAGTTAGCTGAAGGTCAATTGTGTAGTGGGACAACAATCTAACTCGGAGATATGCTATTTAATTGATCAATGAGCATAATATAACTATTGCAGGTAGAGAATTCGATTTCCTCAGCTAAAGTGGAGATGACAAGGTAATGTAACAAGAAATTGTAAACTATTTTAAGTGTACATTTGTTTAGTCATATGATCAATCCTTGGGAATTGTGCAATAAATTCAAGAAAAATTCCTAAAAAATAGGGGCTAATTTCCTCAAGAATTGCACAAGGAAATAAGAGGCTAGGTGAGCTTATTTTTGGCTAAGTGTTGGCCATATTTTTCATTAAGTAGATATAAAAATTATTCTTTTGCAAGTTGAGCTTAGTGCTGGAGCTAGTGATTATAATATATTTTTTATTCATCTGATTAATGCAAAGATGATTGAGGATTTTTTACCTGTTGGACCCCCCTAGAAATAACTATGTATTTGAGGTTTTTCTTATTTCAAGCCTATTCATGTTTTTCTAAATTGTGAATTTCATTCCATAGATCAGTAGAGTAGAATTGTGTCTCATTATTTTAGATTAAATTTCTTGAGCATATGCAATTCTATCAAATTTCTACAAAAGGAGAATTATTGTGGGGGGTTCTTATAGGTTTGTTTTCAAGCTGCAAAGTAGAGATCCAACTTTAGATATTAGTTAATTGATGTAATTTGAGTAATTTTGCATCATGATTAATAGGCCTGTCCATTGGAAGTGGACCCAAATATGTAGCCCACACTAGGTGAAAGTTGTTATCAATCTTGTTGTGTTATTTTATTTCATTTGCTACTATTTATTTTGATTATAGTATTTTTAATTGATTTTTTCAAGCTTGGTATTTCAAATTCCGTTTTCAAGCTCCATAAAGCATATGCTCACGATAAAATATCTCAATCAACAACATGTGGATAAATATGAAGAGACATTACAATATCTCAGGTGAGAATTTCAGTCATATCTTAAAGGGGTCATACGAGGAGAAATAAGAAGAAACATGGATACCATCCTTATGTCCATTCCTCCTATAATCTTACAAAAGAAAATTCAAAACCTCCTTATTCTAATATATTTTGAGGAGGTTACAACTACTTCCAACTCTATGGCCTCTAGTATGTTCGTTGGACCATATGGTTTCAGAATTGACTTTTTCCAAGATTGTTGGCTTATTTTTGGAGAGGACATTTGGAGAGTCAGAAAAGAGTCACACAAGTAATATTTTCCTTGCTTTCAACTACTCCTCCATCACTCTAATCCAAAAACAACAAAACTATTAAGAAACAAATAATTTTAGACCCATATCACTATGCAAAGTTATCTAAAAATTTATCTAAAAAATAATTGCAATTATTTTGAGCCTATTGCTCACCTCATCATTTTGCTAGAATAATTAGTGGGCTCCCCGTGAATTTGTTGATATAAAAATTTATAATACATGAAAAAATTCCAACTTCCTTACTTTTTTTAGTTCATACAAAGAATGTCTAAACAATACTCTCAATCACTATCTATTCAAAGCCCCAAATGCAAAATTATAAAACATTAAACAGATAAAGACTAGATTATTTTAATTACCCCACTAGTGGTGGAAGAAAATGAACAATTTCTTGGATGTTGGAGCAGCTCTGCAACAATCTAAATATTTCACCTCCAATCAATACAACCATTCTATACACTATTGTTATTTCCATCTCTTCTTCATAGTTTAAATTAACTTATGTTTTTTCTACTTCAATTCGAATTTCCCAAAACCGTTGCATAATGTGTTGCATATGATGTCTTAGTCATTATACCATTTTTTATGTAGTGGGATAGCATATGGACATTTGGGGGAAAAATACATTAAATTTTACCATTGGTTTGGTTTCTAATCTAGTAGATTATGGAAAAAATATTTTGGTATTATATAATATGATATTAGTTCAATAAACAAAATTTATATATATAATTTTAGTTTTATTTGAAATTGTAATTTAAAATTTAAAATGAAATTGATCCAGGTGGATATTGGTGGTGACCCAACTATTCCACTTGGACCTTGACCATTGTGCCATTATTTCTTTCAGTTTTCGTAACTGTAGCACAATTTACTATTTTTGGCAGTTTTTCGGGTCGTGAACCTCCAGAACCATTTTGAGGCCCTAAATGAATTTGGAAAATGGGAAAACCTCAATCTTCAAATGATTTTTGTAGTCGAAAATTATATTCCTTGGATAGATATTTATAACAAGGTATCATGCACATCAAATAGATATCGTATGCCAAAGTTACAACCCTAGGAAGTTGACATACCAATTTACCCCAACGGGGCCCATAGTTTTGGTGCTTCATCTCCTAGGGTTATTATTTTTATGTTTGGAGTTTTAAATTATTTCTCAACAATAAATAGGCCTTCAAGCCTCATTGTAACACAATTCAAAGGCATGTACCATCCACATCTCTTCTTATAGATAGGCTACCATTGCCTAAGCAAGTTTATTTCCATTCTATATGCAAGCATATTTCAATTCTTTGATATTAATGAAATGAAGTTTTGTATCTATTGCATATTTGTTTTTATGGTTATATTTTTATTATGTTGCCTTCCTTCATAAGTCTAGATTAGGGGTATTAGAGCGATCTCCTCTTTCTCAGTTTTTCTTTGCATGTCCCCAATGAGGTCAGGGTATAAGGCGTTAGGGCTCGAACTAGTTGAACCGTTGCAAGACCAGCCCTACAAACACTGACGATGTCTCATGGTGGAAGACCAGAAAGATGATGGAGTAGGAGATCCCTTCAGAATAATGCTTGAAGCATCCCTCGGGTGACAGATGAACGCGATGATGGATAACTATGCCTAGATCCTTTGGTGGATGCCCACAGGTGACACATCTTCATCTGTAAGCCACTCTGGAGGCACCACTCCCTTCAAGGTACAAGTAAACATTGACATTACCATATTTGAAGGCCAAATAGATGCAGATGCCATATATAGATCATTAAATATGTTGGAAGGGTATTTCTTGGTTCACAATTTTTACATTAGGGAGAAAATTACCTTTCCACTCCTCAAAGCCACCACCTACATCAAGGATTGGTGGGAAATATACTGTGAGCAGAAGGACAAGAGGGAATCCTCAATTTTTTAGCCGCATCCACTTGGAACTCTTTCTAATATTCCATTAAGGAGCAGTATTACCCTGTCAGGAGATATGAATATAATTACATAAAGTGGACCACACTACAGGAGGGAACGGACCAAGATGTGGCAAAGTTCACAAATATTTTTCACACCCTTCAAACGAAGTTGGGCATCAAGGATTCTAAGTGGTAACTAGTACTCAAGTAACATGATTATCCACAAAAATACATCCAGGATGAGATAGATTTCCTGGAAATCTCCTCACTTGGCGCAACTTACTGATAAACTATCAAGATCAAGCATACGTTTAAATAGAAGAAGTGATAATTTGGATTTGTGAATTTGAAGCAAAGGAAATGCACCCCCAAACCAAAAAAAAATGGACAAAGAAAAGGTGGGGTGACAAAGGAGAACTCATCGAAGCCACAAGGAAAGAAAAACACCACAAAGACAAAAAATACAGGGGAAAGTGGTGTTATTTCCATAAGAGCCCCACACACAACACAAGTGAGTGTCGAGCCAAGCAATCATTGGTGGTCGAGCTGAAGGTTTCGTAGTCAGATGCATGTTCTAACTTTGAGTTAGAACCCAACAAGGGGACTGAGAAAGGGAAGCATATTATTGATGCAGAGTCAAGGACCACTACTGCCACCACCAAGATCCAGAAGATTGAGCCCAAAGATCCAGAGGAGGGGGACTGTCTCTTCTATTCACAGATGTGGGTGATGGGTTTGCCATTATAATTAATTTTCAACAGCGAGAGCCAAAATAACCTCATTTCACTAGAGTTTATGAAGCGCTTGGGTCTACTGACCATACCATACCCACAACCATACACCATTTGGTGGCTTCACCAAGGATGAGATCTTCGAGTTAGCCAACGGTGTCGCCTTCCAAATAGCATAAATCCCTTCACAAATGAGGTATTATGTGATGTTTCTCCTCTTGAAGTTTGTGATGTATTATTATGCCAACCATACTTTTGGAAGCGTCATGTTGTGTATGAGTCGAGGCCTAACGCTAATATTATTTCTTTGGGTAATAAGTTTCACAAGATACTAGAGGTAGCCCCGCTTACTACCATCTCTTTGATCTCTATTAAGAAATGTAATAATATCATCTCCTAGACCTGGAATTTTTATTTCTTTTTGATTCAGTGTCAAACTAAGGGGAAGATCATGGTCATATCCATGCCCCCCCAGGAAGGGTTCCTCCATGTAGAAGAAGCAGGTGGATAAGGTTGTGGAAGAATAAAGGGACATATTCTCCTCACCCACAAGGTTAACCTTGCACTGTCATGTCAAGCATTCGATCGATCTAACTACTGGAGCGACCCTACACAACAGGTCGATAGATCACCACTCCATTTTGGAAAATGAAGAGATGAAGAGGAAAATCAAGGAGTTTCTGCAAAAATGGCACATCCGACCAAGTTCCTCACCTTAGGGGAACACGATTGTACTTGTACAGAAGAAGGATGTGGCATGGAGGCTCTGCATTGATTATCGAGCATGAAACAATATCACTATCAGGAATAGGTATACGATCCCATGGATTGATGACCTTATGGACCAACTCAACGGGACCAAGTATTTCAGCAAGATCGATATGAATTCTGGCTATCGCGAGTGTGGGTTTTAACCCTGTACAAAAATTACTTGCAAATGAATTCTTAAAATAAAAAATAAACAATAGAGAGGACATAAAACATAAAGAAAATATACACAAATATTTTCTCCTAGATCCAAAAACTGGGACTACCATATTGATTTTTCATTATATTCCTTTCAATGTTACAATAGATATATATATATATACATGCCAAATCATTCATAAACCCTAATCCATTAACCATGTATTAGAACATAACCATAGTTCCCTTGACCGGATCTACAAAATACCATGGGCAGAAAACCATGATGCCTAAAACCTTGTGCAAAGCCCATGCACAAAACGATAGGTAGGTCCACTTAGCTATTGTAGGGTCAAAAACAAAATCCTAGGTGGAAGGGGCTACCTTCACCTTGCAAACCCCCCAAAAGGGTGGTTTCCACCCCCCTGTGACCCCCTTGTTGCATCAGGTGCAAGGAATAGGAGGATATTTGCCTCCCGACACACGAAAAGAATAAAGCAAACACCCAACATTCTCCCGCTTGTTGTTTTCTTTTCCACACAAAGGGTCACAAGATAGCTTAGTCATTGGTCCAACCCTATAATTCCCATTTTTTCTCTACACCAAGAAAACTTTTCAGTGCTCACAGACGTCATCAATGCATCTGCAATGTTCTTAAAAGTGTCCACCTTCACCAACAACACTTTTTTGTCCTCAACCATATCCCTCACAAAGTGATATTGAACATCAATGTGCTTTGTGTTTGAATGATAAGCAGGGTTCTTTTCCAAGAAAATTGCACTTTGGCTATCACAGTATATCCTTATAGTTGATTGTACCAACCCCATACTTGACCACAATATCTGCAATGAAAATGCTTCCTTTCTTTCATGAGTGGATGCCATGTATCAACCTATGTAGTTGAAAGAGCCACTATAGGCTACCTGTTACTCATCCAACTAACTGCTCCTCCAAATAGGTTAAACACATACCCACTTGTAGATATTCTTTTATCCAGATCTCTAGTCAAGTATGCATTAACGAAGCCACAAATTTCCAAATCTCTTTCCAATCCTAGTCTTCCTTGGTAGCACAGACCATAATCACTAGTGCCACACAAATATCCAAATATCCACTTGATTTTTGTCCAATGATCCTTCCCTGGATTTGACGTAAACCTTCTCAATACTCCCATTGCATGTTCAATGCCTCGTCTAGTCTAGTATAGATCATTGCATACACCAGGCTGCTAACTACACTTGCATATGGAACACGAGACATGTCCTCTTCCTCTTATTGTGTCTTGGGACACTTTTCAATAGATAACTTTACATCTACAAGAATAAGAACCTTCACAGGTTTACTATCCTGCATATTAAACCTCTACAATATTGTTTCAACATACTTCCTTTGGTTTAACCAAAGCTTCCTTTTTGTCTGATCTTGTTTAATTTCTATACCCAAAATATAGTTTGTGGCACCAAGATCCTTCATGTTAAATTTGGAGGACAATTGGGTCTTCAAATCCTGGATGATTTCTTTGTCATTTCCAATCAGCAACATATCATCCACATACAAGACCAAATAAATCAGATTGTCACCAATTAATTTAAAATACATAATGATCCTCTTTCCTTCTGATTAAGCCAAGTCCCCATATATATGTATCAAATCTTTGATACCACATCCTTGGTGATTGTTTTAACCCATACATATGATTTTTTAACCTACATACCAATTCTTTCTTACCCTTCACAGCAAAGCCTTCAAGTTGCTTCATCCAAATCTCTTCTTCCAGGTCCCCATGAATAAATGACGTCTTCACATCCATATGTTCTACCTCAAGATCAAAAGTAGGAGCAATAGGTAAGTGTAATATAATAGAATGTAACTTGGCAACAAGAGAAAAAATGTCACCAAAATCAATTCCTGGCACCTGGAAATAACCCTTCTCTACCAACCGAGTTTTGTATTTCTCCACCTTCCCTTCTGCATTCATCTTATTCTTAAACACCCATTTTCTACCAATGGATTTCCTTCCAACTGAAAACTCCACTAGGTACCAAGCCTCATTTTTGTCCAAAGATACCATTTCATAAACCATCGCATCCTTCCATAGTTTTCCATCTGTTGTAGCATCTACAAAGAGCCTACAAAATTTCACCTTATCTTCGTTTTGGAGCCTCCATACCAACCATCCTCAGCATCATGTGTTGCATCATCAAGCATATAGGATTCAATTGTTTCTCAGTGCCTTGTCAGCCCATGCATGTTAGTTTGCTTCACTCCCTTCGCAGGCTATTTTTCCGGACTTAGAACATGCGCTGGCCAAGCAGCTCCCCTAGAAAATTTTGAAATTCTGGATGGAAACCATCCTTCCCTCCAAAAATTGTGAAAATCAGCTGGCCAGCCTACTGAGCTCGAGAATTGCATAATGATTCCTGTCAAGATTCCTTTGAAAATTGCACAATTCATCCTAGGACAACTGCACAACCCAAGAATTGTGCAATACTAGGAGAGAGTCACCTGTTCCTCCAAAAAATTGCACAATCCCTCTAGGACAGCCAGCTCTGGTAAGCCTAGAAAATGCACAAATCCCTCTCTTAGGCTTGTAGCCTGTTGCAAGTGCCTTCAGGTCAACCGGTGCCCTCCAGGACTGAGCTATCCTAATTTGCATGCATGTCTTGTGCTGTGCTTCTATCGGTTTTTTTGCTTCGGCTTGTGTGAGGGTTGACTTGTTGATTTTAATGAACGCATGCTATCATTTTGATGTATTTTCGCTTGTACAAGCATCGTTTCAGTTTTCATTCACATCTCACTATTGTCGCATGCATGACACTGCTTTTGCATTGACGGTTGTCATCACAGTGACCCGCCTCACACACATGCATGTTGTCACATCTTTTGAATAATGCACTCACTGTTTGCATGCATGATCATTCATTCTTGTTTACACTTAGCTTAACCATGCATTTCAACTTCTCATGTTTCAATCGATCGTCGGTGTGTCTAGCCTACCTTGGCCCGGACTCTGTCTTTCTCGGATAACATTGTGCAATTTTACGAGGGAAGGCCCAACCTTTCTCCAAAAAAATGTGCAAATATGGCCAGTCGATGCCCTCAAGTCTTGCTTTGTGCAATTCTAAGAGGCAGTGAATGCTGGCCTAGAAAATTATGCAATGCAGTCCCTCAGCCTCCACCATTTGCTAGCTGAAATTGCGCATTGTGCAATATCAGCATCCAACAAGCCATGCTAGACTATGCATTATGCAATTCTAGCAGTCAGCCAGCCTCCCAACAACCTAGGTTGTGCCTTGAGTAGTTTTGGCAGTCAGTCTCTTGACCTCCTGACCTCCTGGCAGAAATCACGCAATCTTCACGGCCACTCATACAGGTATGTTGAAAGTGAGTCGAGTGTGTTTTGCTTTTTTACTGACATATTGCTTGCTATGAGTGTTGTTATGTCTCTAGGTATCACAGGTGTTCACCTGCCTCTCAACAACACATGCATAATGGCTTTCAGGAGAGCAGAGTCGAAGACACTTTTGAGAACACAACTGAAGATGCAGTCGAGCAAGTGTCTATGAGCTTGCCTACCTATGAAGACATCAAGTTGTTAGTAGACAAGGACATCAAGATGAAATGGTAGCAACATTGCATTGAGAAAAACCATAAATAACAACATATAGTAGCACACCTACACGCAATGAATGCAAGAGGAAGGTTGTTGACAACACGAAGGTGGAGCAAAGCTGCAAGTTCAAAGAAGATCCACTTGTGATGAAGACAACTCTAGAGATTGAGGCTCTAAGGTGACGGCCCGACAAGGAGCTTGCGTGAATGCAGGGAGAGAAATAGAGAAGGATTTGCATGTGTTGAAGCAACAAGTCAAGGAATAACAACAGTTGTACAGACGAGAGAAGGGTTGCAACAAGAACATGTACAACAGGGGGTGCGACATGCACAGATTGATGAAACTATGCCCATACAAGTTATAGATCCATCCTTGCAACTGACATGGAACAGACAAATGAGAAGTCTTGTTGATCGCATGCAAAAGAGTTCAACAACATTCATGTCATTGTACGCATGCATGCGATCCCACCCATTGTCACACTCACCAAGGCAAAGACATGAAATTAGTCTGACTGGGGCTAAACAAGCAGTTTTAAAGTTGGTGCGCATAGCCATCAACACACACTTGGAGATTAGCAAGGAAACTATGCATAAGTGTGTTGCCGGTCTGGCCACACCCAAGACAACCATGCACATGCTATCAAACGAGTTGGAAATAGGAGCCGTAGTAGTGTACCTAGATGCAACAAAGGCAAGAGTTCGCTTTCAGCAAGATGTCACCATTGAGCGCGTGGACACCATCATGGACCACCAAGATTGGCATTAGTTTGTCACAGTCGAACACCACGGGGATGTTGAAGAGTTGGTCATCTCACAATCATCCAAGTCTTAGTGATGTCTTGCATGGCTTGCTTGAACCTATTTGGTCTCGCATGGGTACATCTGCAGATTGAATGTAAAATCTTGTAAAGTGGAAGTCCAAGTGTCCTGTAACAGTCATAGAGTGGTTGAAAAGTCATGAGGGTAGGTGAACAGTCACAGAGGGGGAATGTCAAGGGTCACTCCACCCTTTTCTATTTATAGTACCTCATAACTCATTTATAGGGCTTTTGGTAAGCCAAGCTTTGATAGGAGTATCTTTGAGAAAGCTTAGAGAGTATTGTAATGAGCCTTGGCTTGTCCACAGTGCAGAGCTAGTACATGTCTGTGGAGGAGTAGGCAGTATTGACTGTAATGTTCTGTTATCGGGACTAGTGCTTGGTCATGGTTGTATTGTGTGATTGGAACTTTCACTTCTTAATATAACAGTGCCAACACATTTTAGGCATACATTGTTATTGTATTTCAGCTATCTTGTTTACTCTAATGATATATGTATCTATTTGCTTATGCATGCATGTATGGAATCTTGTTGTATAAGTATGTATGAATCCTACTAAGATGTGTTGTTGGTTTAACCATCCCTTTGGATTGTTAGCTTACTTTATTTCCAGTGTGTGATGCATCTTTTCTCGTGTGTTCCCTTCCAAGTGGAATTTTTCCACAGGTTTCCAAGGGGCTCACTCACCTCACTTTCCATGTGTTAGAATCATTCATGCACCTTCCTTGTCTTGTCACGCTTGTCACACCCTTGGTACCAACAGGGACACCTTACTTTCCTCTACGCACAAGCGGGATCAAGTCGATACCATACGACCCACTGCTAGGAATCCTACACCAAAAATTCTGAGGTCTAATTGGGACTTCTTACCATGAAGATTCCCTGACATGTTGGCAAGTCCAACACCATCAACATTTATGGTGCTAGAAGTAGGACCATATGACCAGTTGTGCCCTCTCATCCAGTTTTGAACCTTTGCACATTTATCATGGATACTGTCACACTCACCCCTCCGCGATGTTTTTCTTATGCCAAACCTCTCGGCATGACGAGGGAGTTTGCTGATCTCTTGGTAAAATTCACGTATGATAGTGAGGGTGAGTAGCCTGGATTGAGTACTTATAATACTTATATGCACTCCTTACAAACAAGTTTTATGCAGGAGAGGCCAGCGTGCTACTTGCATACACACTTAGCGAATTCGAAGCTAGAGTCTTCCTCCAAGCAGCGTGAACTCACTTGAGTAGTTATGTGATCTCATTAAATCTACTTGTCATAATTTTGATCCAAAACCTCTTGACCAAAATATGTTACAACAACGGAAGGCCACGCATGAATCGCTTATGGAATTTTGGGACCTCTTTCGTGTGTTGCGGTTTCAAGCTCCGAAAATTCAGATGAAATTCCAGTATCTCATGGATAGAATTGAGTTGTGTTTTACCAAATATTTTAATCCTAAAAGAAAGTTTAAGCCTAAGCCCATCTTAGCATACTTCGTTGATGGAGTTGCACAATCATAGACGGATATGGTGTGTTGGAGAGGTAAATCCCCTCTACGGATAGAGGCGATCCCTACTAGCCCAAAGGGGGTCTAGCAACAATCAAACAATGCTACACTGCAGGTTCCTAGTTGTAATTAACAAGTGGGTAAAAGAAACCTACTTGGATTCCAACGCCACGTTTGTCGAAGAGATGATCCTCTCGCTCCTTCGCTCCAGCCGATCACAGTCCTCCACTATCCTCGCGGACGGACACCTG